>JAKUCV010006131.1:13648-23692 GCA_028386065.3 Turnera subulata
TCACTAGAACATCGATGTTTGGGATGCCAACATCGATGTTTAAATCCACAACATCGATGTTTAAATCCACAACATCGATGTTTCATGGCTCGAAAAATATTTTTATGCTTGGAAATATGTTATGTTATGCATGAGCAAAATTCATCTTATTTTGAGCCAATGTCCTAGAAGAGTTGAGTGTTATACCTTGTACAATTTATGAATCTAACTCTTCTTTCTTGTGCTCATTCATTTTGATCCTTTGCTCTTGAATGGTATCTTGTGCTTGAGGATTGGTTTGACTTCATTTCTTTTTTTGCTTCATCTTTGTCATGATCTGGAATTGGTTTGTCAATTATCAAAACCTGCAATGAACCATGAGTTCTAACAATTTGTCCCGTCAAAGAACGGTGCACGGGTAGTGGATTGTCCTTCAGCGATCCCTGCATAGAAATAACTTGAAAAAGCCATAGAAAGTTTCTCTCAAACGGTTAAGTCTTGCAGAGAGTTAGGCTCCGCTACCAATTGTTAGAACAAAAGCCCTTCGCTAGAGGGGGGGGGTGAATAGCGATAATCGAATTAAAACGAAATAGGCAGGAATCAAATGCGGAATTGAAAGAATGAAGGACACAACCAATTTATCCTGGTTCACACACACTCTACTAGTGTGGCTAATCCAGCCCTTCAAGACTCACTTGAAGATTTCACTATCTAGTGTTAAGCTTACGGGTGCTTAACAAACCGTTACAACCTAGGAATTTTAGTCACAAGAATCCTAAACCTGAGAGTTCAAGTCGCATGAACTTCAGCACTCTTGCTTGAAGATACCTCACTTCAAGACTTCTCTCACAAGAAGATATACCCTCTTCCTATGAATCTCAACAAGGGAACTAACCTCCCTTAAGGTGTATGAATATACAATTCAATCACTCAAACAAGGAACTCTCTCAAAGAGTGGGTATGAGTTTACAAGATTAAGCTCTAAAAGGCAACTCTCAAATCCTCAACAGGATATTGGCTCAATAATAATTTTGATGAATGTATGGAATGAATGCTTGAATGTTGAGAGTTGATTAGTTCATAATCAGAGCTGAAAATGCTTAATTTGTAGCTCTGAAAAGTCTTGGAGCCGTTTGAAATCCACCCAAGAAAAAGCTTTAAACAAAACATAGTGGGTGCTAAAAATTGTCAGCAATAACGGCCATAACATCGATGTTTTAATTCTCAACATCGATGTTTTGTCCAGTAAATTTGAATTATTGGACTAACGGTAACTAAAACATCGATGTTCTAAATCCCAACATCGATGTTATTTTGGTTCGGCGAAATTCTTTTGAAAACTGACCACCATAGAACATCGATGTTTCTTTCAAGAACATCGATGTTATTTTGCTTCGACAGAATTAATTAAAAAACTGACCATTGAAGAACATCGATGTTTAATTTACAACATCGATGTTTTGATTAGGTGAAAGTATTTTCAAATGCAACGGTCATGAGAACATCGATGTTTTGATGTGGTCTTCTCCTACTGCACTCAACAACGTACGTCGAGCAGCAGAATCCTTCTTCTTCCAAGCATCATACGTGGCACGGTCAGCCCTATGCTTATCCGTGGTGCCAGCTTCAGGCTCATTCATGACTTGGTTGATGGCTTCCAGAGCCTCTTGCTCTTCCAGCACATACTGAATTTTTACGCTCCATATAGCGTAATTATCGCCATTGAGCTTCAACCCTTTGTTGAGCTCCGTGATGATAGCTGTGGTAGCAGCTGCAGTCATGCTATATAAAAAATAGGATGAACAAAGTTTAATGAGAATCATACTTGTATAACTAAAACACGCAGGGATTTAGATGTTCACATTGCATATATGTTGTGTAGCAAAAAAAATTTGTAATCAATGAGGCTAATAAATTAATGTACAACTAGGAGTCGAGAGTTCACTATGTTCTCAATTATCGTCCTTAAAGTAAATACATAAAAGGAATTAGCCTAATTAATTATATAATTTTATTTTTTTTTTTTGCTATTTTTATCCTTTGCCTTAACTTATTAAAGCATATAATGACATGTTAAACATAATCAACACATCATTGAAAACATGTTAAACAAATTAACATGAAGGCACAAGAATGTTAAACTAATTAACATGTGTGCTTAAGGATGTTAAAATAATTAACATAAGTGCAAAGGTATGTTAATCAAGTTAACATTATTATATAATTATGTTAAACTAATTAACATTAATACTTAAGTATGTTTAACAAATTAACATATTAAACAAATTAACACTCATGCTTAGGTATGTTAAACAAATTAACATATTAAACAAATTGACATTAATGCTTAGGTATGTTAAACAAATTAACATATTAAACAAATTAACATTAATGCTTGGGTATGTTAATCAAATTAACATATTAAACAAATTAGCATTAATGCTTAGGTATGTTAAACAAATTAACATATTAAACAAATTAACATTAATGCATAGATATGTTTAAAAAAATAAATGTTAATTTGATGGTGTTTAACCATTTAATGCGTTGAACCCATTTTTACTCCTTTTTAAAAAAAAACTTTCCAAAAAAAAGGGTTTGAAATTTGAATGCAATAATGGCTGATTACAAATTTAAAAAAAAAAGGGTATTAAAGGAGTAATAAGGAGTAATATGCATTAAGGAGTAATAATGGCTGGTTACAGCTTTCATTACCAAAGAAAAAAAACGTGGTAATAGGAGGAATTAAAAGGGCTGATTATTCGGATTGATTGGGGCAATTAGTGTAGAAGACCGTTTGTCATTTATTGCCCCAAAAAAAAACTTTTCTCCCTCCCCCTTTATTTTTCCTAGATTTTTGCAGGAGAAGCCGCCGCCCCGAGCCACCACTGCGACGAGCAGGTTGCTCCGCCCAGCGCCGTACCACGTCGCCCCCGCCGCGGCCAGAGGTTGCAGAGGCGACAGCTGCCGGACACGCGAACAGATCGCGCGCCCTCGCCGTCCACTCCTGCCAGCCCAAAAGACCGACGAGGACGCAACGACACCGAGCAGCTCGACGACGACAAACGCCGCCTCGCCTTCTCCGGCAGCCCTGCTCGCCCGTGGTCAGCCAGTGGAGTTCGTCGTGCAGCCGTCAGCCGCCCGATCTTGCTCCGCCGTTGCAGGCCATCCACCCGGAACAGGGTACCGCGGGTTCGTCTCGCAGCGGAAGAAAGAGGTCGGTCGCGCAGCCCCCTCCGACCTCCGTCACTGCCATGTGCAGCAACTCTTGACCCGTCTGCCGCCGTGTGCAGCAAAGGTGGGGTTTTTTTTTATTATTTTTGTTACAACCATACATATCCTGTTGTTTTCATACTGGTTTACTGTCTATTAGTTGTTGTATATGTATTGGTTGATCGAATAAAAACGTTGGGAGGGGCTTGATGAGTCGACCGGAGGCCGGGAAATTGCTCCTCGGTCAAGCCCGATTTACCCTTTTTTTTTATATAGATAATCTGTATATTTCTATGTTCATTATCTTCATGTACTAGTGTAAAGGGTCATCAAACACATAACTGATTTCTTTGTTCCCTAATTCACAGTTCTAGTACATGTTCGATTGACACAAAAAAAATACAGAGAATACATAATAAAAAAAATGCCTCATATATATTTTTTTTAGACAACACAGCAAGGATACATGCCTCATACATGCCTTAATTCTTCATTTGACTAAAACAAACGTTTGCAATTTATACATGTAAATTACACAATTTCAGTAAACATATTTTACCGTTTCATGTTTTAGGCAAAAAAAAAACAAGCATGTAAACATGTGAATCATACAAAAAAAATAGGCATTCAATTGGAAACTTAGACCAGAGATAAAGACTCTAGGCTCCGCTACCAATGAAGGAAAATATATATTTCCTGAATGAAATGAATTAGGACACCTACTTGGAGTCCTAGCAGCGGAAGCAAACAGGTCTTGGAGTCCAAGGTCTTGATCTACCGATCGTGAAGGGTTGTCACGGTGTATCAGAGCAACCCTTGTAGTCTCCACGGCCTAAACCTCTCTTCTCTATAGCTGTGTATATGGTATATGTGGGTGTAACCTAGCCACCCTATGTATGTAATGTTCTTGGTATTTGTGTCATAGAACAACATGTATATATAGGAGGCAACTAGGGTTACAGGTGAGCACCCAACTTATGGGTGGGCCTGATGGGCCCCAGTACCTCAAGTGGGTCTCCATACAACATAACCCAACAATTAAGAAAAAGACGAGGTTTTAAATAGTTATCGGACTTATATATTAAAATTAAGCCAATGTCAAGACACCGGTCGTCCTAGTTTCCTCAACTAGCTAGCTACGTGTATAGAGAAAGTCTTCCAAGTAGAATAATATAGTAATAATACATCCATCACCAGCTGCTTTTCTTGAACGAAATTACGCACGAGGTTGGATTACTTCCCGGCACTGATCAATGATTTCATGCAGCAGCAGAACAGTATTGTTTTTCCGTATTCTAGCAGCATGGGATGAACTCTATTGCATTTCTTTTTCTTTTTAACAGGATTACGTAAATAATTAGATGATTAATAGAACCCTTTTTGCCAATTCCAGTACAAATTTGGAGAAAATCTCGTATAATCTGATAGATGGTTGATTCTTTGATTAATTGGAAGAAAGGCGAGCAAAATATGATGAAACGCGTGCATTTTTTTATTTTTTATCAGAGATTATCTGGTTCTGGCGAGTCCATCCACCAACTATAACCTGTGATACATGGTTGATTAAATTGTTAGCGGGATTTAATGCATAGCATTATGTCTTTTTCTCTCTCAACATGGAATTTATATAAAAACTGCTGGACTGCTAGCCGGTAGATAATGGTTTAGATGCTTGCATTGCAACTGATCTAGCATTATCTTCGTTTTCTTTTTCCTTAATCCTTAACCCACATGCTTTCAATGCTAGGTATGATGAGTAAATTGTTTAAAGTCATGCCCATGATAATCTCTATAGAGTTTCAGTTTGCGCGCTAAATATAGATTTATCGATATTCTCGTCCTTTGTGATACTATAGTCTGTTATTTTTTTTAAAAGGAGAATCACATGATATCATGTTGATCAATATTTTAATTCCACGCATGCCTTTTCCTTTTTTTTTTTTCGAGTGCCTTAAGAAAAAAAATGCCGGGTGGAGAATTTTTCATGTGATCGCGTCTCCTTCTTGTGTGGTGTTGTATCTGTAAGTGCAGTTTGATAACCAACTTCGCGGAAGATATATTGCAAGGACAAATTCAAAAAGTAATCGTAAAAATAGTTGATGATTAAGTAGAATATAAATGATCAACAGTATGGGTCATGGGGGTAATTATACGTACGGTCCTATTTCATGGCGGCCTGGAAGTTCAATGCGTTCATACTAGCATAATTTACATATTGTTGTAATAATTGCGTTCATACTAGCTTACTTTACATACTGTAGTAATTATTATTGTGGAGAACTTTTGTTTCTTAGTTTGAAAAAAGAAAAAACTAAATTAACGTTGCCGGCTTGTTAATTTCCCATTAAGGCGGTACTCCTCAATCAACACATATTAACGTTGTCATATATATATATATATATATAATAATTCTTTTTGTATAGTAAGAATATTTAAAAAAAAGACTAATGAGTGATACGTCATACACTAATTAGTGACATGTAGTCTATTATAATAATTCTCTTATAGTATAAAAGTCAGCAAATTAATAGAATTTCTTTATTCATTAAATCTATAATTTAATATTACAAACTATATAATTTAGAATATCAAAAATATTAAAAAATGTCGTTATAATAGTGGTTTATATAAACCCTTAAAAAAATAATAGAATTATCTTCTTTATTAAATATATAATTTAATATTGTAAATAATATAATTTAGAACATCATGGACATCAACAAATATTATTAACAAAAATTTAATTTAATGATTGCTATACAAAAAGTAATTATGAACAATCCCTATTCCTTTGGATTATACGAAGAATAATTAGCAAATAGAAGCAATCGCAAAATAATTATTACAAAAACACAGTAAGAAAAAAAGAACTTGAATACTTGGAAAAAATTACAAGTCTGCTATAACAACTCTCTCATAGTATAAAAGTCAAAAAACTAATAGAATTACGGTTTTAATTGACTATATAATTTAATTTGATAAATTATATAATTTAAAATATCATGAACATCAACAAATATTATTAACAAAAATTTAATTTAAGAATTTAATGTTACAGTAATGAATGATATGTAGTCTAATATAATAATTCTTTTTGTATAACAAGAATATTAAAAAAAAAAACTAATGAGAGATACGTCATACACTAATGAGTGGCATGTAGTCTATTATAATAATTCTCTTATAGTATAAAAGTCAGCAAATTGATAGAATTAACTTATTTATTAAAATCTATAATTTAATATTATAAACTATATAATTTAGCATATCAAAAAAAAATATCGGTATAATAGTGGTTATTATAAACCCTTAACAAATTACTAGAATTATCTTCTTTATTAAATATATAATTTAATATTGTAAATTATATAATTTAGAACATCATGGACATCAACAAATATTATTAATAAAAATTTAATTTAATGATTGCCATACAAAAAGTTATTATGAAAAATCCCTATTCCTTTGGATTATAAGAAGAATAATTAGCAAATAGAAGCAATCGCAAAATAATTATTACAAAAACATAGTAACAAAAAAAGAACTTGAATGATTAGAAAAAATTACAAGTCTGCTATAATAACTCTCTCATAGTATAAAAGTCAGCAAATTAATAGCATTACTGTTTTAATTGACTATATAATTTAATGTTATAAATTATATAATTTAAAATATCATGAAAATAAAAAAATATTATTAACAAAAATTTATTTTAAGAATTTAATGTTATAAATTTTATAATTTTAAATATCATGAACATCAACAAATATCATTAACAAAAAATTAATTTAAGGATTGCTTTACAAAATATATTATGAAAATTTCTATCCCTCTAGAATATACGAAGGACAATTAGCGAATAATAACAACTTAAAAATAATTACTGCAAAAACATAACTACAACAAAGAAATTGGATACTTAACAAAAATTACAAGTCTGTTATAACAACTCTCTTATAGTATAAAAGTCTGCAAAATAGTAGAATTATCTTTTTTATTAAATATATAATTTAGAATATCACGAACATCAATGAATATCTTTATATGATAATTATTAATATAAATCCTTAAAAAATTATTGTAGTTATGAAACGCCTGTAAGTTTCCCTAGAGCTATTATGACACTCATAACAAGCACAATATGCAACGGAAACAAGGAAACTTAACCAAGAACCAAGTGAAGCATGCATAAACCGTATAACAATTTTTACATACCTGGAGTATTAGGATCTTTCACCTAAATGCTGGACGGAATCAGCAAGAGCAAGACAACGGCCTTGCTCCTCTACGGTATCCACACGAACCGTGATTGACTTGAAATCGTCCTACGAATCAAACCTCGAGCACTCCCGGACTGGGTGCTAGCAGCAGTAAACCGGAAGATAGTATGGTTGTGGTGTTTTATGTTTCTTCTTTCACAAAGAAGAACTGTATGTGCTGAAACTCTCAAGAGCTCTCAAGACCCTCTCAAGAACTCAGAAAGGAAGGAAAGGAAGAAGATGATCTGATCACTCACTCCACTCATCAAAGGCTTGTTGTCTTTTGGTGTTCTTCCTTCTTTCTCAAAGAAGAAGAAGAGTGTATACTTAGACTCAAGACTTTCTTGAGTTTTTGGGGTGTGTCAAAACGTGATGTCCAGGCATCTAAGGTCTGAAAAACTGAACTCAATACATCACACACACACTCATACACATAGCATTAGATTAATGGAGTAATGGCCAACACTTTGGCCCCAAAGGTGGTGAAATGATAACACTCACTAACCCTTGTCTCCCACTAATGCACTATATATCAAGATCAAACACGAGACATGGAATATGTCAATCTCGTATATGTTTAATCTATGTTTCTTGATCCCCGAGTTAACTGTATAAAACGGATACCCGTGATATCACCATATCACCTAATCCGAGCATGGCCATGCATTTAACAGTTCAACTCTATCAAGAAACCATCCGATAATATACCCGTTATATGGGTCGGACGAAACCCCTCTTGATCAATCAAAACCCACTACATACTCGGCATATACCCAATGTTACCCTTATGTCCACCCAGTTACGGATGACTAGGAATAATATCAAAGTACATGATTCATATGTTGGATACCTTGACGATCTCAGGTCGGAGGACAATTACATATATAAGAACCACTAATGACATACATATAACGTTCCATGTAGGGTTCTTATGTGGGTCGGTCCAGTCCACAAGTTCTCCAACTTGTACCCGTATGTAGAATTCATATCACATATGCAATTCTCAACATACGCTAGTCTTAATTTATTATTACAACCCATCCGTGATAATAATCGACTAGGGACATTTAAGAATATGAAATATTCTACGGTTATAAGTATGTGCAAGCGTTTATCTCATAAACGATACTTATTGGAATAACCTTAAGGCGTATACATGACTACAAATAATCATCCATGATTGGCTTTTGGGCATATTACACTAACAATCTCCCACTTGCACTAAAGCCAATCATCCATATTTCTCATATACGTGGATCTAGCATGACCATCATGCTTCCGCTGCGTGAGAAGATTAGACAATAGATCTGATACAAAGTTCTCAAACGGAACTTTGTATAGCCACAGTTGTAGGGTCGGCAACTGTTTCTTGCCTGGAACTCTTCCAGCAAACACCGCCACATCCAAGACAAAACACGTAAATTGATTGCGATATAAAATCATCCCTGTCAGTTTGGAAGCAAGCATCTTTGTAACACTTTACAACAAGCCCATTAATGCTTCCGTGAACCAGGAATGCATCCTTAGTGCTTCTCAAGTACTTAAGGATATATGTAACTGTTGTCCAGTGACTTTCACCGGGATCAGATTGGCATCTGCTCGTGACACTCAGGGCATAAACGACATTCGGTCGAGTACATAATATGGCATACATGATAGATCCTATTGCCAAGCACAAGGGATCTTACTCATCCGTTCTCTCTCCCCAGTCGTACTAGGACATTGACTCTTTGAGAAAGATATGCCATGTGACATGGGCAAAAATCCCTTATTGAAATCTTGCATGCTAAACCTCTTTAGCACCTTGTCAATATATGTACTCTGACTTAGCCCGAAAAGCCTTTTGGATCTATCTCTATAGATCTTTGTGCTTAACACTTAGGCAACTTCTCCTAAGTCTTTCATTGAGAAATTCTTTCTTAACCAAGTCTTTACAGACTTTAGTGTCGGAATATCATTCTCAGTAAGTAGGATGTCGTCGACCTACAACAACAAGAAAACAATAGTGCTCCCACTAACCTTTTGTAAACACATGAATCATCTTCACTTTTAATGAAACCAAATTCTTTGATTACTTCATTAAAAACAAAGATTCCAACTCCTTGAAGCTTGCTTTGGTCCACAAATGGACCTTCGTAACTCGCAGCTATAACCAATAGAATCCGGATGGATTTAACTATGGCGACTGGTAAGAAGGTTTCATCATAGTCAATACTATGAACTTGCTTGAAACCTTTTGCAACCAATTGCCCTTTAAAGGTAATCACATTACCATCTATGTCGGTCTTTCACAAAGACCCATTTGCACCCTATAGGTTTTACCCTTTCAGGTGGATCAAACAAGGTCCATACCTTGTTTTGATACTTGGATTCCATTTCCGAATTCATAGCTTTAAGCCACTTCTTGGAGTCAAGACCCGTAATGGTCAGCTGATAGGAAGTGGGCTCATCCTTACTTATGAGCATCACATCACCGGTATGAGTCATGAGAAATCCATATTTCTCAGGCTCATACCGAGTCCTATCCGACCTACGCGGTCCATGTGTTACAGGAACAGGATTCTCGTCCACAACACTTTGTGGTTCCTGTTCT
>JAKUCV010006132.1:0-29236 GCA_028386065.3 Turnera subulata
ATTCAAAGCCAAATGGATTGGGCCCTACATCATCAAGGAGATCCTACCAAATGGGGCAACAAGAGTCAGAGAATTGGACGGAAACGAGTTTCGAGAACCAGTCAACTTGGATCAATTGAAGAAGTATTATGAGTAGTTTGAATCGATGTAAAAAGAACTACGTAGACCTGATTCCTTGAGCTCAAAGAAAAGAAAAAACCAAAAAGAAAAAAACGAGCCATGGATATGTAGGAAGCCCGACTCGGGTCCTGTCTCTTTATTAATAAAAGGCCAAAGGTTGACAAGAAAAGGAAACGGGAGTTCATTCGCTCATTTATTTTGCATGCATTGTACATGTCATGAATATTTATCTAAGCAAAATATCTGAGTACGCTTCAGGATCCTCCTAATAATCACCGGGAGATTCAGGCTCCTGGCACACGTTTGATCTCAAAAGTCTATTTCTATAACTGGATAGGATCCGCTCGATCTCACCTACACTCCCCTTTAACCACCTTTGATAATTCATGGAGGAATAATGGATCGGCAACATTGCAAACCTTCATCTTCGTGGGAAGGCTCCAGTGTCCTTGAAAGAGCTTTACAGTGCACCCATCCATTAACCTGTCAAGAGGTGGACGGGGGAGAGGAAGAATCATCTGTTCATGCCCGAACTGCCTAACCACCCTGGATGGATAATAGAAGGTGGTCCAAAGAATCCCTGGGAGCACCACGACCTTTTGACCTACTGTGTGGACAATTACCGCTTGCATCCCGAACCAAGTGCAGTGCCATATGATTTGATGTTTGTAATATCCCGGTTTGTCGACTGTCACTACAGACAAATACGGGACCTTTCCAACATGCTTTGTCCTCACTCGCACGTTTCTGGGGAAAATGAAACGACCGCATCCCAAAACCAAATATACAAAACATAAATGGCAATAAAGAGACAAAAATGCCCTTGAGTCCAGGGATGCCAAAACACTATGTAGAACATATCATCAAAAACTCAAAGTAACAAATTAAACATCGGGATGCTTAAAGACTCAAAAATAAATCGGGCTTATCAAGCCATGTAAACACCGGCAAACCAACCGGAGAACAAGTGTTCAATCCGACAATACAAACAACATTCCGATAAATTATGCAGCGGAAAATCAATATCTAGTTCAGTGACAAATACAGATATATAAAGTCTCAACCTATGGATCCGCCCCCAAAGGAAAGTAGGCACAACTACTTGAATGCGTCCCTGATCCACGATCAGTTAACCTGTGTAAAAACTGTGAGGGGGTGAGACCAACCACTGTCTCACCACAAACAAATAAACCAGAATATACATACACAAATCAACCGCGAATACATCAGAACGTGGCAATAACAGCCACAGTGCACATATCAAGTCACAGTGCACACATCAGGTCACAGTGCACAAACAAAGTCAGCATCAGACTTTAATCCCACACTTAACTCAAATCATCTTATTGAGTGATAGTTCATCATTTATTAACTTTGAATATTTTATTGGGGCCCTCTACTGTGTGCGTCAGGCGCAGTAGTGACTGGCCAGTTCCTAGGGCACAAGCCCAAATATAAACATATATATATATATATACATATATCAATACACCGGAATGGGTAGGTTCCGACAAAGAAAACCACCAACAAAACAAGTGGTCGACAGCTCTAGGAGTGGTGCTCTCCTCAAAGGAATATACAATCCAAAATCTTAGGGAACACCCGTCAGTGCCCAAGTCGCCGGCTATGTGAGTGGCGCTCTCACCAAAGGAATTATATAATAACAAATAACCAAGTGGTACACCCGACAAATCCCCAAGGCGCCAGCTCTGTGAGGGGTACTCTCACTATTATACTAATCGAGGGGCGAACCCATCAATCCCCTCGTCGCCGTCTCTGTGAGTACTACTCACTAACATAGTAGGACACGAGGGGTACCCTCACTCCCTCTGAATGCTACCGGTCAACAGCCCCACAGTAGATCATGTATTATTTATAGTTATTTGTTATCAGTTATGACTTATATATTGAGTGATTCTCATAGTGTGTTTTCAGGTGATGTGCCACCAGAGAGAGTTTCTAAACCGAGCCTAAGGCTCACAGGAACACATGATATTGGCCTAACAGGACATATCATAAAACAAGGCAATACCAGCCCATAAATAATCAACATGGCATTCTCAGCTCAAAATAATTAGCATGACATTTTCAGCTCATCGCAATTAACATGGCATCGAAGAACATACACAGTCGGGCACATATCACAGCCAAAGCATGTATCACAACAAGCCAAACCAGGCATAAAGTACTTGCAGCTTAAAATCATTTGCCAAACTATGTACCAAGCCTATCAACCTCAGTACTACCTATCGGATCCATATCGACACGTATATGAATACAACGTGTCAAAAACAGTTTAAAAACGACGCCAAAACTTGGAACAGGCTTATGCACATCAATCTCAACAAGACACTTGTTTGGAAACCCAAAATACCTAAAACCTGGCTCCGCTACCAAGCTAAAACGACCGCATCCCAAAACCAAATATACAAAACATAAATGACAATAAAGAGACAAAAATGCCTTTGAGTCCAGGGATGCCAAACACTATGTAGAACATATCATCAAAAACTCAAAGTAAGAAATTAAACATCGGGATGCTTAAAGACTCAAAAATAAATCGGGCTTATCAAGCCATGTAAACATCGGCAAACCAACCGGAGAACAAGTGTTCAATCCGACAATACAAACAACATCCCGATAAGTTATGCAGCGGAAAATCAATATCTAGTTCAGTGACAAATACAGATATATGAAGTTTCAACCTATGGATCCGCTCCCAATGGAAAGTAGGCAGAACTACTTGAATAAGTCCCTGATCCACGATCAGTTAACCTGTGTAAAAACTGTGGGGGGGTGAGACCAACCACTGTCTCACCACAAACAAATAAACCAGAATATACATAAACAAATCAACCGCGAATACATCAGAACCTGGCAATAACAGCCACAGTGCACATATCAAGTCACAGTGCACACATCAGGTCACAGTGCACAAACAAAGTCAGCATCAGACTTTAATCCCACACTTAACTCAAATCATCTTATTGAGTGATAGTTCATCATTTATTAACTTTGAATATTTTATTAGGGCCCTCTACTGTGTAACAAATCAACCGCGAATACATCAGAACCTGGCAATAACAGCCACAGTGCACATATCAAGTCACAGTGCACACATCAGGTCACAGTGCACAAACAAAGTCAGCATCAGACTTTAATCCCACACTTAACTCAAATCATCTTATTGAGTGATAGTTCATCATTTATTAACTTTGAATATTTTATTAGGGCCCTCTACTGTGTGCGTCAGGCGCGGTAGCGACTGGCCAGCTCCTAGGGCATAAGCCCAAATATAAACATATATATATATATATATATACTTATATCAACACACTGGAATGGGTAGATTCCGACAAAGAAAACCACCAACAAAACAAGTGGTCGACAGATCTAGGAGGGATGCTCTCCTCAGAGGAATATACAATCCAAATTCTTAGGGAACACCCGTCAGTCCCCAAGTCGCCAGCTCTGTGTGGGGTGCTCTCACCAAAGGAATTATATAATAACAAATAACCAAGGGGTACACCCGACAAATCCCCAAGGCGCCAGCTCTGTGAGGGGTACTCTCACTAATATACTAATCGAGGGGCGAACCCATCAATCCCCTCGTCGGCATCTCTGTGAGAACTACTCACTAACATAATAGGATCCGAGGGGTACCCTCACTCCCTCTCAATGCTACCGGTCAATAGCCCCACAGTAGATCATGTATTATTTATAGTTATTTGTTATCAGTTATGACTTATATATTGAGTGATTCTCATAGTGTGTTTTCAGGTGATGTGCCACCAGAGAGAGTCTCTAAACCGAGCCTAAGGCTCACAGGAACACATAATATTGGCCTAACAGCACATATCATAAAACAAGGCAATATCAGCCCATAAATAATCAACATGGCATTCTCAGCTCAAAATAATTAGCATGACATTTTCAGCTCATCGCAATTAACATGGCATCGAAGAACATACACAGTCAGGCACATATCACAGCCAAAGCATGTATCACAACAAGCCAAACCAGGCATAAAGTACTTGCAGCATAAAATCATTTACCAAACTATGTACCAAGCCTATCAACCTGAGTACTGCCTATGGGATCCATATCGACACCTATATGAATGCAACTTGTCAAAAATAGTTTAAAAACGACCCCAAAACTTGGAACAGGCTTATGCACATCAATCTCAACAAGACACTTGTTTGGAACCCCAAAAGACCTAAAACCTGGCTCCGCTACCAAGCTAAAACGACCGCATCCCAAAACCAAATATACAAAACATAAATGACAATAAAGAGACAAAAATGCCCTTGAGTCCAGGGATGCCAAAACACTATGTAGAACATATCATCAAAAACTCAAAGTAACAAATTAAACATTGGGATGCTTAAAGACTCAAAAATAAATCGGGCTTATCAAGCCATGTAAACACCGGCAAACCAACCGGAGAACAAGTGTTCAATCCGACAATACAAACAACATCCCGATAAGTTATGCAGCGGAAAATCAATATCTAGTTCAGTGACAAATACAGATATATGAAGTCTCAACCTATGGATCCGCCCCCAAAGGAAAGTAGGCACAGCTACCTCAATGCGTCCCTGATCCACGATCAGTTAACCTATGTAAAAACTTTGAGGGGGTGAGACCAACCACTGTCTCACCACAAACAAATAAACTACAATATACATATACAAATCAACCGCGAATACATCACAACCTGGCAGTAACAACCACAGTGCACATATCAAGTCACAGTGCACACATCAGGTCACAGTGCACATATCAGGTCACAGTGCACAAACAAAATCAGCATCAGACTTTAATCCCACACTTAACTCAAATCATCTTATTGAGTGACAATTCATCATTTATTAGCCTTTAACATTTTATTAGGGCCCTCTATTGTGTGCATCGGGCGTGGTAGCGACTGGGCAGCTCCTCAGGACATAAGCCCAAATATAAACATATATATATATATATATAGATATATCAACACATCGGAATGGGTAGGTTCCGACAAAGAAAACCACCAACAAAAACAAGTGGTCGACAGCTCTAGGAGGGATGCTCTCCTCAAAGGAATATACAATAAAAAATTTTAGGGCACACCCGTCAGTCCCCATGTCGCCGGCTCTGTGAGGGGTGCTCTCACCAAAGGAAATATATAATAACAAAAAACCAAGGGGTACACCCGACAAATCCCCAAGGCGCCAGCTCTGTGAGGGGTACTCTCACTAATATGCTAATCGAGGGGCGTACCCATCTATCCCCTCGTCACCGTCCCTGTGAGTATACCTCGCTATAATAATAGGACTCGAGGGGTACTCTCTCTCACTCGGTGCTACCGGTCAACAGCCCCACAGTAGAACATATATTATTCTAACTTATTTGTTATCAGTTATGACTTATGTATGATATTCAAGTGTGTTTACAGGTGGTGTGCCACCAGAGAGAGCGTCTCTAAACCGAGCCTAAGGCTCACAGGAACACATGATATTAGCATAACAGCACATATCATAAAACAAGGCAATACCAGCCAATAAATAATCAACATGGCATTATCAGCTCATAATAATTAGCATGGCATTATCAGCTCATCACAATTATCTTGGCATCAACAGCTCATAACCATTAACATGTTATACTTATAAAAATTAACATGGCATCATCAACTCATAACAATTATCTTGGCTTCAACGTATACACATATACAATCAGGTACATATCACAGTCAGAGCATGAATCACACCAAGCTAAATAAAGCATACAAGGCTTGCAACATTAAACCATTTACCATACCAAGTACCAAGCTTATCAACCTGAGTACCGCAGGCAGTAAAGCATTTCAAGGTTTATATGTCCTCACCTGGGCTGTAAAAATTTCCTTGGAAAATCCGGTACGCTGCCTTGCTTCGACAATCCTACGTTATAACACAATGGGGTCACGTATATTGCAACCATAGGACATGATAGATGCATGCTAGCTATGTGATTATATTACTATAACAACTTAATCCTTCCAACCCCATTATGTTTATAAAATGTCTAGGCCCCTTTACTTCCAAAGCCAGGGCCTAAGCCCAGAGATCCAATCCCACTTATGGTCCACACATCCAACATGTCACGAGCCTAAGTTTCACAGACTTCAAGCCCAACTAAGTCCAAGTCCTTCATCTAGGCCGAAAACCCTAAACATCAAAACTCATTACTAAGCCCAAATATATCATTGGGCTTAAAGCCCAAGCTTATTTAGTCCAAAACTATCACCTTCAAAGATATAGCGTGTCCTCAAAGGGCCTAGGCCCGATTTACCCTATACCCGCTCTAAGGTTACACCCGAGCCCAAGGTTACCCGACCTAGAGACACTACACATGTCGGACATAATCCGGCCACATGTCACTCATTCCCCGCACCTAGTTTCCACTAAACCCGACTACCCTGGCGCATCACATTCACTCATTTAATTATGTTACATGCCATGTATGGAAGCTTAAAAACATAACATCAACGGAAAGATACCCTTCAATCTGAGGAACAAACCGCCTCGCCGGAATAAAAACTCGCTCGCCGGATTCCGGCGGTAACCTCGCCGGAAATTTCACAACAGTCCAGATCCAAAACATCCAAACAACACAGCGAAACACCAAAGCAACTCCAAATCAACAATACAACACCCATAAAATCACTGGAACAGACCAAAAATGAATCAAGGGTGTTGTACACTTACCCAGAATCGAATCTGTACATGGCAGTAACGGATCCACCTCCTCAAAGCCTCAGTTTGTGTCAGAGCTTTCACAATCGAAGCCCCAAACATTCTGCCCATGAACTCACGCGACAGAAGACATCTCGACCATCAACACCAACTACAATCGACCACCAGCCACCTCGCATCCACCAACTACAATAGAACCCAATTCGGGTTAACTTCAGCGAACAACAATGACAGCATCGATCCGCCGCCATCAACAATCACAACATAAGCTCGTTTGGGTTAGTCTAGTACACCACAACCCATAATGGAACAGGTACTCAACTGTAAGAGGAAGAGGAAGGGAAGGGTTGCGCTTACCAAGAAGGCGGCGCCGGCGACTCCCCGTCGCGTCCTGTCCACGCACGAGTCCCGTGCCGAGCCTCCACGGTCTCCTTCCTCGATGTAGCAGACGGCTTCAACCTGTGACGGCGACAACTCAAAGAAGAAAAGGAGAAGTGATGGTGGCGGCGGCTTCTAGAGGCAGAGAACGGTGGTGGTGTGTGTGGGTTTGTGGAAAAGATATAGAGAAGGAAGAAGAGAAGTAGGGAGGCGCCGTCGGGTGTGGGGGAGAAAAGAAAGCAAAGTGGAAAGGAGGAAAAAAAAAAGAGGAGAGGAGGGTTTTTAGGGTAGGGCCGGCTCAGTCCCGAAACAACGTCGTTTCGGACTGGGGCGCGGCCAACCCTCGCCAGCCAAGCCGTTTCTCTCCTTTTTTTTTTTTCACTTGACTCCTCAAAACGACGTAGTTTCATTACAACTACACCAAAAACACTTCCTCAGTCCCCCGAGCATGAAACGATTCAAAATGGAATCTCGGTTTAAGAAAACGCCAAAAACAAAAGACATTTAACCAAGGGAAAGAATTAATTTCTTGACCAAAAACTCGGAGATAACTCGAGGGTAAAATTGGAAATGAAATTCCCAAAATTCCATAAAATAAATTATGAAAAATTGGGGCGTTACAGTTCTACCCCACTTAAGAAAATTTCGTCCTCGAAATTACATGATAGGAATCAAAACAGGTGTGGATACTGATCTCTCATACGGAACTCAATCTCCCAAGAAGCCTCATTCGGAGAATGACGGCTCCATCTAACTCGAACCATGGGAATAGTACAGCTCCTGAGCTGCCGCACCTCCCGAGCTAAGATCTCAACCGGCTCCTAGACATAAGTCAAATCATCAGCAACCTCCAACTCCACAAGTGATACCACATGACTCGGATTAGACCGATAACGCCTCAACATCGAGACATGGAATACATCGTGTATGCGAGACAGCTCCTCTGGTAAAGCCAATCTATAAGCCAGCGGACCAATCCGCTCCACGATCTCATAGGGACCGATATAACGAGGGCTCAACTTGCCCTTCCTCCCGAACCGGATAACACCTCTCTAGGGAGCAACACGGAGGAAAAATCTGTCACCAACACTGTACCCCATCTCCCAACGATGCTTATCAGCATAACTTCTTTGTCGGTCCTGAGAAGCTCTCATGCACTGCTTGAGCACCTCAATCTGATCCAGAGTCTCCTAGACAAGTTCTAGACCAATCACCTGTCTCAGACCTACGTCATCCCGATAGACACAGCTACGGCATTTCCGCCCGTATAAAACCTCGTAAGGCACTAAAACCGAAATGGTAACTGTTGTTGTAAACAACTCAATTAACGACAACTATTCATCCCAAGCATCAATGATGTTAAGCACAACAACTCAAAGCATATCCTCTACTGTCTGAAGAGAACACTCCAATAGTCCATCGGTCTATAGACAAAAGCAATGCTAAAACTCAGCTTAGCACCTGAAGCTAATTACAACTCTTCCAGTAGTGAAAGCAAACCTCGGATCTTTGTCCGAAATAATGGATAGTGGAACTCCTTGTAGTCTCACAATACCGAAACATACGTCTAAACCAGCTTATCCATCATATCCATCTTGTATTCAAAAAAGAAATGACCTGACTTGGTCAGCCTCTCGATAACGACCCATCTGGCAACATGCCGACCCCGGGTCCTCTCTTACTCGATCACAAAGTCCATAATTATTTTTTTTCCCATATCCATTGCGGAATAGTCAAAGATCTCAACTTGTCCGCCTGAGTCTGATGCTCGACTTTCACCTGCTGGCAAGTCATACAACGAGCCACAAATTTCGTGACATCATTCTTCTTCTCGGGCCACCAATAATGACTCTTCAAGTTCTGATACATTTTGGTGTTACCCGGATGCATAGCATACGACGTGTTATGCGCTTCTTCCATGATCCATCTCCTCAAATCATCGACATTCGGAAAGTGCAACCGATCACCGGTCATGTAAGCACCATCCTCCGAATATAGAAACTGGAACTCTCTCCACCGAGAGCCTAGTTCCGCAACTCAGCTAGATGAGGATTACCAAAAGAAACAACTCGATGATTTTGTCCCGCAAGCTCAGTTGGATGCTAGAACTGACTCACAAAGAATCAGTGTCATCCATCTCCACCTGTGCGTCCAACCAACTCTACCAAGGAAGATAAAGTATAAGAAACTGACTCTCGAACCATAGAGGCAACTTTCTTGGGATCCATAAGAATCCAACACTTCTGGCCCAACGAACGGTGTCCCTAGATTTTAAAGCAAAGATCACCACAACCAATTCCAGATCATGGGTTTGGTTACTCTTCTCAAGAATTCCCAACTGCCTGGAGGCATAAGCAACAACCGACCCTCCTGCATCAAGTCACATCCCAAACCTATGCTAGAAGCTTCGCTAATCACTGTGTACTCCACACCGAGTCTCGGAGCAATCAAAACAGGTGCGTAAGCCCAGCGACTCTCTAACACCACGTAACTCTGCTAGCAGCGTAAATCCCAAACAGCACACAATTTGACCTCAATAACCTCGTCGTGAAACCCTATTCCAGCTTGAACTTACTCCTAGGAAGACCTTGGTTGCATCAGGCCCGAGCAGTAGCTTCCACCTTACACCAGATGCTCCCTTTCCCATATAAGGGCGGAACAGTCACAGTCAGAGGGGACACATCTGGGAATAGCATTAAGCCTGTGTTCGGAATTGAAGGGGAAGAGGAAGTAACTCTGTCCGGATTTGTCTTTGAATCCGTGGGCATGATAACCTTGACGCTAGGAAGTAAGCTCGCCTTGCCTCCCTATTATAACTCTTCTGGTAATCCGACGATAATAGGAATCATGAGGAAGAAGTATTTTCTGGCTCTGGGATAAGGAAGAAGGCAACAAGGGGTCGTGGAAATTCCTCAAAATCCTAAAGCAGTACCGCCATTCGGTCTAGGCTATGCACCAACACCTTTGGAACTAGAAGAGCAAAGAGAGAAGGATCGAGCAAAGACCTTGGCAAGGAAGAACAAACAAGAGTGGGAAATCACCATGTCACTATATTTCAAAACCCTTAACGGGTACTTTGTAAAAGTAGGGGAAGAATTCCCATTCTGTAGATTCCCTGAACCATGGATTTGTCCCATCACTAACGTTCGTTGGCCAGGGTTTGAGGTGTTTTTTGATTGCTGTCTAGACATAGAGGAGGAGGAAAACCGCTCAAAGAAGGAGGAGGAGGATTTCGGCTATGCACGCTTATTTGGAGGTGGGGGGATGTGATCATAATCAATAGATGATGAATGTCGAGCTAAAATAAGGACAGCTTGTCCACATAAGTATGCGTTTGAGTGACGTCTGTAGCTCGTGCGTTCTTTTGTTTATGAATAAAGAAGGCATGTTGGCTTATATTGATGTTTATTTGAGTACCTTTCTACATATGCGATGTGTGTAAAATAAAATGTGGTGGACGAACTCCCTATGATCCGCAATCTAAAGGCTAATTTCTAACGACAAGCTATTGTAAAAAGAACTACGTAGGCCTGATTTCATGTGCTCCAATACAAAAAAAGAAAAACAAAAAAAAGGAAAAACAAAAAAAGAAGAAAAAAAAGAGGAGAAGTCATGAATACGTAGGAAGCCCGAATCGGGTCCGGTCTTTTCATTTATAGCCTAAAGGAAAACAACATGGATAAAAAGGAGTTGGTTCACTCGTTTGTTTGCATGCATTGTAGATGTAGGGAGTCACTGCTTAAATGAATATCAATCCTTCTTATGCCTTTTGCACTTAGTGTTTGCACTGTCGTTCCTCACAAGCTTACGCGGCTCAGGACCGGAAGCCTCCAGGTAAATCTCCCTTAATAGAATAAGAGATATCTCGGATTCGAAAGTGCTTTTCTCCGACCAGGTTTGATACGACGATGAGGGCTTTGTAGTAAAATACTGGCCAATCTGATCATTTCGGGGTAGCCTCCAACTTCCCATGAAGAAATTTCGTGAAGAATAACACTCGTTCCCCGGGGGTTTGATCAGGCGGAGATGCTCATACAACCACATCTGCAATGGAAGGGATCAGAACGGAGGATGATGTCAAAAAGGGAAGATGTTAAGAGGAAGAATAGGGCGAGGGGATACCTGGAGAAGTAGGGGAGAACCGATCAGTGGAACATCAGGCTTATTCACGATGTTGTCAAGGCTATTCAAGGTTTCTCTAAGGATTATTGGAGTAAGGTTGTTTCCTTTGAACAACCGAGCCACTAATGCATCTACATGTAAAGAGCATAGGCCAGAGGGTCCCATTAATAAGAATTCACTTACCATGGCAAGAGCGAACACGGGGTTGCATTTATCCTTCCTCCACTCCAGATCAGATTCTAAGGGATGATCTTGAAAAGGGTCAACGGGGAGATATCGATCTATTAATTTGGATGAGTCTAAAAGACCATCAAAATTCAGGAAGAGGTCGACTTGCCCATCAGTTAGAGAAAGAAACCGACCCGCCTCCTTTTTAACATGATCAGCAGAAGAAACCATCGCAGGGGTAACTATGGCTTTGGCACTTAGGAAGGCATTGAATTTGTCGATGGATAGACAGAGCTCGAGCTTACCTGAAACAAAGCGGAATACCCGGTGATCTTCATCCCTAAAGAGAGCAGCAGCCTGAATTAAATTCTCATCCATGTTCACAAAACGCAGAGAAAACAGCATATACAACCCGAAGAGCTTGAAATCAAGACGGCATGCTTGGGGGATGCTTAACAACCATTCAACCAACCTAGCATGAAAATTCTCACCCATCATGGCCATAGATGTGTTTTGAGATTCTATTGGAGTGTTGTGAGGGTCTCTGGGTACCCATGGTTCTATTTATAAGGTTTTGGAGTCTGTGAAATAGCCAAAACCGCCTTTGATTTGTTCTAATCCTCAAAAGGAACAGATCTGGGAGCCATGACCGCCAACAGCCGGCGGACATGTCGCGAAGACCACCAGCATTGGTGGACATGCAGACATGATCGCCAGCTGACGGCGGTCAAGAGAGAGTTTTTCTAAAAAAAGGGAGGAAAAGAGAGGAAGAAGAGAGGAGAGAAAAAAAAAAAATATATATATATATATATATGTATGTATGTATATATATATATATATATGTATGTATATATATATGTACAAAACATTTATTGAAATTGGAGGGCAATCACTGAACACCACTTGGATCTGTGGTAAGATATGTGTAGGTTCCCATATTGGTAAGCCGACTTTTCTGAAGGGTATTTTTTCAGGGCATGTGACCCCATTTTATATTTTTTTTTGTTTCCTGGGGCATGCTACCCCGTTATGTAATGTATGAGATTTCTCCAAACATGCTACCCGACTACGTGATATATTTGTTTCCCAGGGCATGCTACCCCGCTGTGTGATATGTTTGTTTCCCGGGGCATGCTACCCCAATATGAGATATACTTTTGTTTTTCGGGGCATGCTACCCCACTAAGTGATGAGTTTTGATTCCCGGGGCATGCTACCCCGCTATGTGATATGTCTATGTCCCAGGGCATGCTACTGTAAGTATCCGGGCAAGCAAATTGACAATCAAATGCAATAACATATGCAACGGAAAAACCGGATACACATGGAGGATCCAAGTGAAGGGTAGCTAATCCGAATAACAATTTTTACGTACCTTGTATGGTTGAGGTCTTTCACCCAACTGATGGTCCGAATCAGCTAGAGCCAGACAGCAATCCCGCCCCTCTACAGTATCCATACGAACCGTGATAACTAGTTGGAATCGTCACACGATTACCAACCCGAGCACCCCCGAACTGATGTGCTAGCAGCAGGTTTCCGGGAGCTAGTGTTTGTGGTGTTTTTCTTCTTTCTCAAAGAAGGATGTGTGTAACCTGAAAAACTTTAAGCTCTCAAGTCACTCAAGCTCTGAAAAATCAGACTCAAGGTGTAGAGTAATCTGATTACTCACTCCAATTAATGCATAGATTATTAGAGACAAGAATGGCCAACATAATGGTCCACCCAACATGATTAAGATTCCACCACTATCTAGTCTAATCATGTCTCCACTATGCACTAATGGGATTACACATCACATGCCATCAGGTTTGGCTCAATAATTGTGACAATTATTGAATCAAACTAGCCCAAAACGACCCTGGTCCAACCACGGTCCAACTATAGTCCAACCACACCTGGTCGAACCATGGTCCAACCACGGTTCAACCACCCGCTCGAATCAATGATTCTAGGTGTGTGACCCTGTAGGCACTTGTAACGTCCGGGAATAATTGTAAACTCATTTACAATTATAAGCAAAAAGCGGTGTCTAGCAACACATCATTGCTACCCGAACGACAAGATCAGTACTGATTCAATATGCCTCGTAAACATGTAATCGTCCCTTCGTCCCATTATCAAGATTAAACACGAGACTTGGAATATGTCAATCTCGCATATGTTTAATCTCGGTTTCTTGATCCTCGAGCTAACTGTGTAAAATGGATACTAATGATATCACCATATCATAATCCGAGCACGGCCGTGCACTTACAGTTCAACTCTATCAAGAAACCAACCAATAATATACCTGTTATATGGGTTGGACGAATCCCCTCTGGATCATACAAAACCCACTACACATTTATCATATACCCAATGATTACACTAAGTCTACTCATTTACGAAATAGCCAAGAGGAATATCAAAGTATACGACTCATATGTTGGGAACCTTGATGATCACAGGTCTAAGGACAATACATATAAGAACCGCTAATGACAATCATATAACGTTCCATGTACCGTTCTTATGTAGGTCGGTCCAGTCCACAAGTTCTCTAACTTGTACCCGTATGTAGAATTCATATCACATATAATTCTCAACATACGCTAGTCTTAATTTATTTTTACAACCCATCCATA
The DNA here is from genome assembly GCA_028386065.3 of Turnera subulata. NCBI lineage: Eukaryota > Viridiplantae > Streptophyta > Magnoliopsida > Malpighiales > Passifloraceae > Turnera > Turnera subulata. The sequence continues at coordinate 14,135 of JAKUCV010006132.1, forward strand.
ATAATAATTGACTAGGGACATTTAAGAATATATAAATATTCTAAGGTTATAAACATGTGCAAGCGTTTATCTCATAAACGATATTTATTGGAATAACCCTAATGTGTATACATGATTACAAATAAACATTCATTGATTGGCTTTTGGGCATATTACACTAACAGCTACCCCGTTATGTATGTGGTTTCCCGGGACCTGCTACCCCTAGTGATTCATTTGGGGCATGCTACCCCATAGGTCTGGAATCGTAGTCAAGTTTCTGGGGCATGCTACCCCATGTATTGGCATCCCCGGGCATGCTACCCCATGTATTGATTTTCCGGGGCATGCTACCCCACGTGTCTATGAGACATAGATGGTGAAACATCCGTGTCCCAACTTTACAAATAAAATACCTAAATAATGGAAATTACCAAAATACCCCTGAAACCCAGGACACGAAATCCAATATCAAAACATTATCTGGCAAGAGATTATTAATACTCCGAGATGTCATGAATAACAAAAACAAACCGGCTTAACAAGCCTCAAGTCAACCCGGCATCCTGCCGATACATCATCAAATACTAAATCCTGGCAACCCGCCGATAATGAAATCCAAAATCAATAGTGACATCCCAATAAAATTCAATGCAGCGGAAAAAATAAACGGAGTAAAAATAAGAGAAACAAAACAGTATGCAAACCGACTCTATGGATCCAACCGAAGGATCGAGCATAGCTACCTGCTGAGATAACCACGTCCGTACTCCAGAAAAGAAGAAAGAGGTTGCACGCTACCTATGAGTCTGAAAAACAACGTTGGCGATTATGTGAGTCGCCTACTTAGTGAGCAGTATAAATCTAATTATACTGTTGTGCAGAACAAGTCCGAAAGGAAAGAAGAGCAACAAGACAAGTAAGCAACATACAACAACCGGTACTAACATGCCAAGACATTCAAGTAAACTGTTCATTATTCTCCAACTGTTGTGTGTTAAGTTTTCTTATTATAATTTATTATTCAGGGCCCCTACTGTGTGCGTCGAGCTCGGTCCCGTCTTATGAGACAACCAGGCATAAGCCCAAATAAAACCAGGCACGAAGCCCAAACATATCCATAAAGAGAGAGAGAGAGAGAGACAGAGAGAAAGAGGGAGGTAGAAAGAGGGAGGTAGAAGGAGGGAGGTAGAACCGGTCATTACAGACCCATATGCATATCCGCATAACACTTGCTATCCCGCAAGCAAACCCGAGGGGTATCACTTCCCGCTCGAACCAACCGGTCATCAGCACACAGTAGCCTATCTTCTACTGTACATTATCTTTGTTCACAAATTATGAGTTTATGTGTGCCAAGAATCTTGATTTAACAGGGTTGTGTGTATTCTCATCTCAGTCAAATATCCGGGTCTCCGACCCACAGTACATCGCACAAATAACCCAAAATCAACCACATGTTATCACCATAACAATCCAAAAATTCATGCTCAAAAGCAAGCAGTAAAATATAGGCACACAATACGAATCACAGCAGGTTAGCAAACAAGCATGCAACTCAAACAGACCAATCCAACAAGCTCATGCATACAGACATAAAAAGACGTATAAAGTCACCTCAACGACGATTGTCCTGTGGAGCTTTTCCCAAAACAGATCCTCCAGCTCCCGAGGTATTACCTGTGCCTGAATACCGGCACACACAACAAATTACAAACAATTACAATACAAACATGCATGCATGTAACTATAATGCTCAACTGAGTTAAACCCGTCCCTAGTTAGTCAATTATGAAATTCCCGAGTTTAAGCCCGTCATGGTGTTTATCTCACCTAACTCCGAGTATCGGGACCTAAGGTTTACCGGGCTTACGCCCAACTAAGTCCAATAGTAGTTCCCGGGCCTATGGCCCACTCATTATGCTCTTTACGGGTTTCCGGCCTAAAGTCCCATCTATGTCCAAATTCGATTTCTGGGCCTAAAGCCCACATCCTTAAGTCCGAGCAGTCCAGTTATGTCATTAGCCTTAAACCCATATCTTACGAGTCCATTATACAACTTTTATCATATAAGGTCAGAATGTCGGGCCTGGGCCCGGTTTTTTTTCCTAAATATCGTTCTAAGGTCATTCCCGAGGCCAAGTCCATCCCGGCCCAAGGTTCTACCCGTGTCGGTAATTACCGGCCTCATACTACTCACACTCTCGGTTTCCACTAAACACAATTAAGTACATAACCCAATTCCGAATTATTAGTACATGCCGGATATAGAATAAAAATACACCATATATACCGTGGAATGCCGAGCAGATCCCGTTCGTAGGAATAACGTCTACTCGCCGGAACAGTGCCTTCTCGCCGGAATCCAGTCTCCTCGCCGGAAAAGTTCCCGAGCTCGCCGGATTCCGGTTAACCTCGCCGAAAAACACAAACTTCTCAAGGACGAACCCCACAGTTTTGCCATGGCCGAAATCATCCAAACAACCAAACCACAACATCATTCAACCCATCATCCTTTCAACCAAAACAATACCCACTGACCACAAAATCGAATCAAGGAAAAAGAAGGATTGAGAAAAGAATCCTTACGCGGAAAATTCACTGCCAAACCCGAATCCGGCCGAAAACCGTTCTCAACCAAACCGGGTCTGCAACTCGCACTACCTCTGTCCGAGACGAGTCAACACCTACTGCCCTCAGAAACTCGCCGCCGGAAAAGACAACCCGAGCAGCAAACCACCTCTACCAAACCAAAACAGTCACCGAACCACCACGCATCAACCCCGACATCAACCACAACACAAGCCACACAACCCCAAGCACCAACAAAACAAATCAGAACCCGATTCAACACCTCTAAAATCCAAAAATGAAAAGAGAAGAAGAAGGGAAGGATTTGGATGCTTACTCGACTGAGGACGACGACGGCGGCGGTTGGGTCGCGTCGCTTCCAGCCCTCGTCTGCCTCGTGGCCTCCTCGGCTTCTCACGAAGCCCAAACCTTAACAAAGCAAGACGGCGGCGACGCCTTGAGGGACGTGCAGCGGCGGCTCGACGAGGGGGAAGAAAGCTAAGAGATCAGACGATTGGGTGGTGGTGGCTCGTGTGTTTGTGTGTGCCGAGAAAGCGAAAGAGAAAAGAGGACGGGAGAGGAAGTGAAAGGATGGTGGCGGTGAGGGAGAAGTTAAGAGAAAAGAGAGAGAGTAGCGGCGGGGAGAAAAGAAAAAGTGTAGGAGAAAAAAAAAAGAAGAAGAGAAGGGAAAGGTTAGGGTTGGCCGGCCTTGGCTAAAACGACGACAATTTGGCTAAGGCGCGGTCAACTAACCCTGGTCAACACGCCCTTCTCTCCTTTACACCCAAAACGACGTAGTTTTAGGATACACCACGATAACCCCGCATTACTCCCCCGATCTCGTGTTCGTTTCCGACGTAACTCGAACCTAGAATAATACTTACTTAAATTGATATTTTCAGGGTCAATAATTATTTTATCAAGAAATCCGTGAATACCCCAAGGGTAAAATTGGAATAAAAATTTCGAAAATCCAATTACGAAAATTCGGGGCGTTACAGTTCTACCCCACTTAAGGAAATTTCGTCCTCGAAATTACAAGAAATGAAACATCAAAACAAATGGGGATACTGCTCCCGCATGTGGGACTCAACCTCCCAAGTAGCCTCATTCGGAGAATGGCGGCTCCATCTGACCCGAACCATCGGAATAACACGACTCCTCAACTGTCGCTCCTTCCGAGCCAAAATCTCCACCGGCTCCTCGACATAAGTCAAATCCTCAGAAACCTCCACCTCTGTCGGGGATACAACATGACTAGGATCAGACCGATAACGCCTCAGCATCGAAACATGGAATACATCATGTACGCACGACAGCTCCTCCGGTAAAGCCAACCTGTAGGCCAGCGGACCAATCCGCTCTATGAACTCATAAGGACCAATATAACGAGGGCTTAACTTGCCCTTCCTCCCAAACCGGATAACACCTCTCCAGGGAGCAACACGGAGGAAGACTCTGTCACCTACATTGTACTCCATCTCCCGACGATGCTTATCGGCAAAACTCATTTGCCGGTCCTGAGCAGCTCTCATGCACTGCTTAACCACCTTGATCTGATCAACAGTCTCCTGGACTAGGTCCGGACCAATCACCTGTCTCAGACCTTCCTCATCCCAACAGATCGGACTACGACACTTCCGCCCATACAATGCCTCATAAGGCGCCATACCGATACTGGAGTGATACCCGTTGTTATAAGCAAACTCAACCAACGGTAATGTCTCATCCCAAGAACTACTAAAATTGAGCACACAAGCTCTAAGCATATCCTCCAGTGTCTGTATGGTTCTCTCCGACTGCCCATCGGTCCGCGGATGGAATGCAGTACTGAAATTCAGTTTAGTACCCAAAGCTGACTGCAAGCTCTTCCAGAAGTAGGAACTAAACCTCAGATCCCTGTCCGACACAATGGATAGTGGAACTCCATGTAGACGGACAATACCCGAAACATACAACCTCGCCAGCTTATCCATTGTATCCGTCTGCTGAATCGGTAGGAAATGAGCTGACTTGGTCAACCTGTCAACAATGACCCAGATGGCATCATGTCGACCCCGGGTCTTCGGTAACCCGATAACAAAGTCCATAGTGATATGCTCCCACTTCCACTGCGGAATAGTCAAAGATCTCAACTTGCCGGCAGGAGCCTGATGCTCGGCTTTCACTTGCTGACAAGTCATACAACGAGCCACAAACTCCGCAACATCCTTCTTCATCCCGGGCCACCAATAATGACTCTTCAAGTTCTGGTACAGTTTGGTGCTACCAGGATGCATATTATATGGCGCATTATGCGCTTCATCCATAATCCATCTCCTCAAATCATCGACATCCGGAACACACAACCGATCACCGGTCATCAAAGCACAATCCTCCCGGACATAGAAACTAGAACTCTCTCCACCGAGAGCCTTATCCCGCAACTCTGCTAAATGAGGATCACCAAACTGCAACTCTATGATCTTATCCCTCAAGGTCGGTCGGATGCTCAGACTGGCTAACAACGCCCCAGTAACATCCACCTCCAACTGTGCATCCAACGACCTCAGCTCCACCAACGATGGCAAAGTATAAGAAATTGAGTCCTCATCCACAGAAGCTACTCTCTTCCGGCTCAATGCATCTGCAACCACATTGGCCCTGCCCGGATGGTACTCGATAGTACAATCATAATCCTTCAGAAGCTCAATCCAGGTTCTCTGCCTCATACTAAGCTCCCTTTGGGTCATGATGTACTTCAAACTCTTGTGGTCCGTGAAAATCCGACACTTCTCACCGTATAGATGGTGTCTCCAGATCTTCAAAGCAAAGATCACAGCAGCCGACTCTAGATCATGGGTCAGATAGTTCCTCTCATGAGTTCTCAACTGCCTGGAGGCATAAGCAATCACCCGACCCTCCTGCATCAAAACACATCCCAAGCCCAGACCAGAAGCATCACTGAACACCGTGTACTCTACTCCAGGTCTCGGAACAGTCAAAACTGGTGCAGAAGTCAACCGACTCTTCAACTCCTCAAAACTCTTCTGACAACTGTCATCCCAAGCAAAAGTGCAGTCTTTCCTCAACAGCTTAGTCATGGGACCCTCTATCAAGGAAAAACCCTCAATGAACCTCCGGTAGTAACCAGCAAGTCCAAGAAAACTCTGTATCTCAGATACAGTCTTCGGTGGCTCCCATTCCATGACTGCCTTAATCTTGGCCGGATCCACCTTAATGCCCTCACCGGACACAATATGCCCAAGGAATGCGACCTCATCCAACCAAAACTCACACTTGCTGAGCTGGGCATAGAGTTGTTCTTCTCTCAACCTCTGCAAAACCTGTCTCAAGTGGTCCTCATGTTCGGCCTTACTACTCGAGTAGACCAAGATGTCATCAATGAACACTACCACAAACCGGTCCAGAAATTCATGGAAGACCTGCTGCATCATACACATGAACACTGCTGGTGCATTCGTCAGGCCAAAAGGAACAACTACAAACTCATAATGACCATACCGAGTGCGGAATGCAGTCTTCGGTATGTCCTGTTCTGCAATCCGAACCTGATGGTAACCAGATCGCAAGTCAAACTTCGAAAACACGGATGCACCCTGCAACTGATCGAACAAGTCATCGATCCTAGGCAAAGGATACTTGTTATTTACAGTCACCTTATTCAACTGCCTATAGTCCACACACATCCGCATACTGCCATCCTTCTTCTTCACAAACAAGACCGGGGCACCCCAGGGTGAGATGCTCGGTCTAATGAAACCCTTATCCAACAACTCCTCCAGTTGCTTCTTCAACTCCTGAAGTTCTGCCGGAGCCATTCTGTAGGGTGGTATAGAAATAGGTGCAACCCCCGGTACCAGGTCAACTGTATACTCCACCTCTCGCTCCGGAGGCAACCCAGGCAAATCATCAGGAAATACATCGGAAAACTTCCGAACAATAGAGATATCCTCCACTCCAGGTACTGGTACCGAAGAATCCACCATATGAGCTAGAAAGGCTTCACAACCCTCTCGGATCATCCTGGATGGCCGAGATACAGCACGCCGATAGAACTCTTCGTTCTCCAACAAACACCAATCTACGCCCCAACAAAGAAGATAAGGATACTTCCCTGGCTCGACAATCAACTACTACCTGATGTCTGGACAACCAGTCCATGCCTAAGATAACATCAAACTCTCTCAAATCCATGACAGCAAGATCAGAAGGAAAACTCTCACTATCATACTCTATCGACACATCTCTACAAACTCGAACAACAACTACTATATCTCCAGTGGGTAAACGGACTCTCAAGGGTCTACTAAGGCTATCATCCTCTATGCTATGAGTGGTCATGAATGCACGTGATACAAAAGAATGTGTTGAACCTGGATCAACTAAAGCATGTGCAAATTGACCAAAAACCATAAAGGTACCTGCTATGACCTCTGGAGCATCAGCAGCCTCCTCCCGGGTGATGGCATAAACCATAGGAGCTGCAGCAGACTGAGTCGCACCTCCGCGGTTCGGAGCTTCAGAACCTTCACGACCTCGACCCTGCTGTCTGCCACCCCTGTTCGGACCAGAAGAAACGGCACCACTAGCCACGGAACTCTGGACTGTATACTGAGAACCACTGCCACCATTATCCCTCATCCACTTGTAGCAAGATGACTTCTGGTTTCCCGGCGTATTGCAATACCAGCATGTACCCGAGAACCGTGCCAAGAAACCCCGTCCCTGAGAGCCAGACTGATAGGACCGTCCTCTCGAGGATCTGCCTGGTCCACCCGAAAAACTCTGCCCTCGGAACTTCTTCGGACCCTGGTAAGAAGAACCCTGACCACCAGAATAACTTGCACCACCAGCATCAGAAAACTGCCTCTTCTGTCCTGAAGCAGATGACTGCTTCCTCTGCTCGGTTGCCCGAGCCTCCTTCCCAATCAACTGAACTCTCTCAGCATCAAAAGCAGCGGCACAAACTGCCTCCCAAGTCTTGTGCCCTCCACCAGCCACAGTTAACGCCAACTCTGTACGTAAGCCGTTAACAAACCGCCTACACTTGGTCACCTCATCGGGCACAAACTCCCTAGCATAAGAGAGAAGAATGCTATAGCGGATCCTGAAAGCCGATACAGTCTCATCTAGTCCCTGCTTACAGACCAAAAAATGCTTCTCATCGGCCACAAGTTCCTGCCACCAAGTCAATGCATACCCTGTGAACTTGTGTGCCGCAAATTGGGCTTTCTGCTTAGGAGCACAAGTGAACTTCTCCAGAACATTCTCCACCTGGCGAAACCAATCATCAAACTCCTTGGCTTTGCCCTCTTCACCAGAGAATTCCTTCACTGCAGACTTATCCATATGTTTGTATCCACTCTCCATACACCTGCCGCAGCAGGTGCTACTGGCTGGGCACCCTGCTGCTGCTGCTGAAACTGCTGGAACTGCTGCCACTGCAGAAAGGCCTGATACTGCTGGAACGCTGGGTCCACAGTAGGTGGTACAACGTTCTGTCCTCCACCACCTGCAGCATTATTCTCAGCTGCATTATTGTTCCCCTGACCAACGGGAACCTGCATCACCGACACATTGTCGAAGACATGAGTAGCGGCGTCATCCTCAGCATTGTGCAGCCCCTGGTGATCCATATCAACGCCTATATGAATGCAAATGAGTCAAAAACACTTTTTAAAGTCATAAATCCGGAAACAGGCTTAAACACAGAATTCACTTTGCAAACAAAGTTTTAAAACACTTTAAAACCAAGGATCTGAAGCCTGCTCCGCTACCAAGCTGAAACACCCGTGTCCCAGCTTTACAAATAAAATACTTAAATAATGGAAATTACCAAAATACCCCTGAAACCCAGGACACGAAATCCAATGTCAAAACATTATCTGGCAAGAGATTCTTAATACTCCGAGATGTCATGAATAAAAAAACAAACCAGCTTAACAAGCCTCAAGTCAACCCGGCATCCTGCCGATACATCATCAAATACTAAATCCCGGCAACCCGCCGATAATGAAATCCAAAATCAATAGTGACATCCCAATAAAATTCAATGCAGCAGAAGAAATAAACGGAGTAAAAATAAGAGAAACAAAACAGTATGCATGCCGACTCTATGGATCCAACCGGGAGATCGAGCACAGCTACCTGCTGAGATAACCACGTCCGTACTCCAGAAAAGAAGAAAAAGGTTGAACGCTACCTATGAGTCTGAAAAACAACGTTGGCGATTATGTGAGTCGCCTACTTAGTGAGCAGTATAAATCTAATTATACTGTTGTGCAGAACAAGTCCGAAAGGAAAGAAGAGCAACAAGACAAGTAAGCAACATACAACAACCGGTACTAACATGCCAAGACATTCAAGTAAACTGTTCATTATTCTCCAACTGTTGTGTGTTAAGTTTTCTTATTATAATTTATTATTCAGGGCCCCTACTGTGTGCGTCGAGCTCGGTCCCGTCTTATGAGACAACCAGGCATAAGCCCAAATAAAACCAGGCACGAAGCCCAAACATATCCATAGAGAGAGAGAGAGAGATACAGAGAGAAAGAGGGAGGTAGAAAGGGGGAGGTAGAACCGGTCATTACAGACCCATATGCATATCCGCATAACACTTGCTATCCCGCAAGCAAACCCGAGGGGTATCACTTCCCGCTCGAACCAACCGGTCATCAGCACACAGTAGCCTATCTTCTACTGTACATTATCTTTGTTCACAAATTATGAGTTTATGTGTGCCAAGAATCGTGATTTAACGGGGTTGTGTGTATTCTCATCTCAGTCAAATATCCGGGTCTCCGACCCACAGTACATCGCACAAATAACCCAAAATCAACCACATGTTATCACCATAACAATCCAACAATTCATGCTCAAAAGCAAACAGTAAAATATAGGCATACAATACGGATCACAGCATGTTAGCAAACAAGCATGCAACTCAAACAGACCAATCCAACAAGCTCATGTATACAGACATAAAAAGACGTATAAAGTCACCTTAACGACGATTGTCCTCTGGAGCTTTTCCCAAAACAGATCCTCCAGCTCCCTAGGTATTACCCGTGCCTGAATACCGGCACACACAACAAATTACAAACAATTACAATACAAACACGCAAGCATGTAACTATAATGCTCAACTGAGTTAAACCCGTCCCTAGTTATTCAATTATGAAATTCCCTGGTCTAAGCCCGTCATGGTGTTTATCTCACCTAACTCCGAGTATCGGGACCTAAGGTTTACCGGGCTTACGCCCAACTAAGTCCAATAATAGGATTCGGATGCTTCCAGCCCTCGTCTGCCTCGTGGCCTCCTCGGCTTCTCACAAAGCCCAAACCTTGACAAAGCAAGACGGCGGCTACGGCTTGAGGGACATGCAGCGGCGGCTCGACGAGGGGGAAGAAAGCTAAGAGATGAGACGATTGGGTGGTGGCGGCTCGTGTGTTTGTGTGTGCCGAGAAAGCGAAAGAGAAAAGAGGACGGGAGAGGAAGAGAAAGGATGGTGGCGGTGAGGGAGAAGTTGAGAGAAAAGAGAGAGAGTAGCGGCGGGGAGAAAAGAAAAAGTGTAGGAGAAAAAAAAAAGAAAAAGAGAAGGGAAAGGTTAGGGTTGGCCGGCCTTGGCCAAAACGACGACGTTTTGGCTAAGGCGCGGTCAACTAACCCTGGTCAACACGCCCTTCTCTCCTTTACACCCAAAACGACGTAGTTTTAGGATACACCACGATAACCCCGCATTACTCCCCCGATCTCGTGTTCGTTTCCGACGTAACTCGAACCTAGAATAATACTTACTTAAATTGATATTTCCAGGGTCAATAATTATTTTCTCATGACCCAAAATCCGTGAATATCCCAAGGGTAAAATTGGAATAAAAATTTTGAAAATTCCGAAAATCCAATTATGAAAATTCGGGGCGTTACACATGGGGCATGCTACCCCATTTTGAATCAATCCGTGGGGCATGCTACCCCGTTTTGAATCAATCCACGGGCATGCTACCCCGTTCCCGGGGCATGAAACCCCATGGTTGGAGATGATTTTCTTTGGGGCATGCTACCCCGAGGCGTATGTAATGCCCCGAGAATTGACCGACGGCTGATGAGAAAAGGTTTGTGGTGCCATAAGAGGGAAGAGATGATTCCCATAGTCAAACCTGGAAGTGAGAGAAAACGCCGAGTCGCCATGGGAGGATGACAAATCCTTAACCAAACCCGAGTCCCCGTGCGAGGACGACAAATCCCGAATCAAAACTGAGTACCCCATGGGAGGACAATAGTATCCCTAGTTAACCGAGATGAGAGGATTCTTTTTTGACAACTGAAACCCTGGGTACCCCACGGGAGGACGATAGTATCCTTAGTTAGTGAGGATGAGAGGATTCCTTATTAGCGACCCGGTAGATGAGATGATTCTACCAAATCAAACAAACCTGTGTACCCCATGGGAGGACGATAGTATACCTAGTCAGTCGAGATGAGAAAATTTTTGGCTGATGACCACCAAATAAACCCGAGTCCCCATAGGAGGACGATAAAATCCTTAGTTAGCCTAGATGAGATGATTCTTGGCCAAACGAAAACCAACACCGAGTCCCCCATGGAGAACGATAAATCCTTGAAACCTGGGATGAGATGATTCCCGACCCATGGCCCATACATGTCAGCATCAGCACCTACTCCATCAAATTTGGGTATTCTTCTATCGTTGTTTTGTCTTCAGTTCCAGAAGACTCATCAACGAGGGGCATCTGTGAACACCCCAAATCTGATCCACTGATATTTTATTGAATTATGAATATGTCATTGTCTATGGATTGATGAGATGATTCGATCCTTTGGTGAAATATGTTTGTAATTCAATAGAGTATTTATTTTATTAAATCGGAACTTTTGGTACATTCAACTTGGAATTATTAAGATGATTTAGTTCTGAATTTGGTGTATTTAGAGGTTTGAAATTAGTAAAATGGGGATATTTAATTGTTTTAGGCCTTGGACCAATTAAGTATGGATCCTCCAACAGTGTTGGCCCATCAAAAACAATGAATCCAGAGGCCCTTTAGCCTGAATTTCGTTCAGAAATTCAGATTAAATTATTTCTATATTTGTGTTTTGGTGTTTATGGTATATGGAGTGGAGTGAGGAGGAGAAGAAATTAATTAGGAAAAAGGGAGTGGGTAGGCTACAGGTTTGGATGATCTCTAGAGCTTAAAACAAGCAAAATACCAGTTAGGAAGGGCGTGGGAATCAAGCAAGACCAGAGTAATGAAGATCAAAATCGGAAAGGAATGAACGGGTAAGGAAATAGGTGCTGACAGACATGGCGACATGACCGCCAGCACCTGGCGGGCTTGTAAAAATGACCGCCAGCTCCTGGTGGACATCGCGAGATGACCGCCGGTGCTTGGTGGGCATCGCTCCTTGGTAGTTTTCCGGTCTTTTCCTTTTTGCTTCATCCAGAATATCTACCGTTGGATCTAGGGGTTCAATCCTGACTCTTAGATCAACACCACGGCCAAACCCCCCAGACACAATAAATAGGATCCCCCATTCACCCTCAAAGGCACGAATTCTCTCCCTTTTCTCTCTATACAGACATAAGCTAGGTGCTTGGGAAAACTCTATAACTCCAAGCTTAAGAACCCTTTCAAGGGTCAGAATTCTGGGAGAATTTTGTGGACAGGAGTAGTAAGAAGTCAATAGCAGCGGGAGGTCAAGAAAAGGAAAAGAGGGAGGAGGATTTGAGCAAACTGTTGGAGGAAAAGTGCTAAACTCGAGAGGAACGTTCTAGTGGAGGCAGTCTCAGTATTTCGGCCGTTTTTGGAGCTGTAGACGTCAGTTTGCTGCGTTCTTAGGTTCCCTGGAAATCTAAAAAGTAGCTCTACAACTTTGCTGCTCAGGCCAGATACCCGTTCTGTAACGCCCCGGATTTTCATAATTTGATTTATGGAATTTTTGGAATTTTAAATTCCAATTTTACCCTCGTGTTTTTCCTGAGGGTCAAGAAATTTCTCCCTTTTATTTGGAATTACCTCCTTGAAGATGGTTCGGGTCGTTTATTAGGTTTTGTTTGGTTTTAATCGGGTTTCGGAGTTGGGAATTAAGGGTTTAGGTAGTTTGATAAAACTACGTCGTTTCGAGTGAGTGTAAGCATAAAAGCTTGGAGGGAAGGGCGTTGACCAAGTGGAGGGGGCGCGTTGACCTCAGGCTTTAGGCAAGAGGAGACGACGTCGTTTAGCTCTCGAGCGGCGCCGTTTTGGGCTGCAAGCCAAACCCTAGGGCAACCCTAGGTATAAAAACCTCTCTTTCATCCTCTCTCTTCATTCTTTCCCTCCTCCTCCTATTTCTCCGATCCGCTGCCGCTCTCCCTTCCTTTTTCTTTTCTTCCTTATCCTCTCTTCTCCACAAACACGCGTGGCCGCCACCATCTTCATCCTCTTCCCTCAAACACGCCCCCACACCATCGTTGTCTTTTGATGTTGAGCCGCCGCTGCTGCGTCGTGAGAAGAGGGTAGTTCCGAGGCATCGGCTGTGGCGGAGACCTTGAGGACGAATCTCGAGTCGCCATCATCAAGTATGCAGGTAGGCCACCGTCAGTCTCCTCTTTCTCTTCCCTTTGTGTTCGTTCGATTAGTGTTTGTTGATGGGTTTGGTTTGGTGTTTGTTTTGGTTTCGGCGGCGGATGATGCGTGTGGCTGTGTGGTTATGGTTGGTGGCCGGGTTTTGGCTCAGGATGGTGGTGGCTTGTTCACGGGTCGGGCTCAAAGGTGAAGCATGGGTTGTGGGTTCACGGGTTCACAGATTTGGGTCTTGAGGTTGTAGATTCGGTAAGGGCTTGAACTCGACTTTCTCTTTGGGTTTTTCTCGTGTTGGCCGTGTTTGTAAACTGCTTTGGGGTTGTTGATTGTTTGGCTGTTGGAATCATGTGTGTTGGCAGTCAAGAGTTGGCTCGGATTGTTGTTGCTGCCAACGGGTTCAGGCAGATAAGGTGCCGAGCAGTGGAGATCTGTTTCCGGTAAGGAATCGGACCTTAAATCTCTTTTCGTTTGTTTTTCGTTTCTGTGATGTCGAATGGGTGTTGTCGGGTTGTCGTAGAAACGTCGTTGTGTTGTTTGAGTCTTCGTGTGTTTTTCTAACAAGATCACCGGAATTCGGCGAGGCTCGGGTGTTTTTTGGCGAGGGCTCGGGTACTTTTTGCCGAACAGAATTCTTCGCGGATTATTTACGGTATTTGTTCCTGGGTTAAGACTCGGTTTTATTTGTACATAAACTATTGTAATCGGCACATGTATATTTAAACATTAAGGAGGTTAGTGGAATACCGAGAGCGGGGAGTGAGTGTGTGTGGCCAGGAATTCACCGACACGGGTAGAACCTTATGCCGGAATAGACTTGGGCTCAGGAATGACCTTAGAACGGTATTTAGACAAAACCGGGCCCAGGCCCAACTAACTAACTTGAAAGACCTTAAGACTTTTTATGGACCTTAGGATATGGGCTTGAGGCCCAATGGCTTAAATGGTTGTTATGGACTTTAAGGAATGGGATTTAAGCCCAAATTCATAAATTGGGATAATTGCAGACTAGTGGAGGTGGGCTATAGGCCCGAGAAGTTATTTTAATTTAGATGGGCTTAAGCCCGATCGACCTTAGGTCCTTATCTTTTGGAGTTTTAGTGAGGAGATATACCCTTTTGGGCTTAGACCCTGAAATTGCATAACCGGGTAGTTTAGGTCAGGTTTCACTCAGTTGAGCATATAAATATCATGCATGCACGGTTTATTGTAATTGTTTTTATAATCATAGTGTGTGCCGGTATTCAGGCACGGGTAATACCTCGGGAGTTGGTGGATCTATCTTGGGGAAAGCTCCAAAGGATAATCGACGCTGAGGTGACTTTATAAGTCTTTTTATGTTTGTATGCATGTGCTTGTTAGATTGGTCTGTTTGAGTTGCATGCCTTGTTTGCTAACATGCTGTGATCTGTATTGTGTGCCTATGTGTGTTACTATTTTCCGGATGGGTATGATTTTAAATTGTTATGGAATATAACATGTGGAGTAATTTTGGGTGGTCTGTGTGATGTACTGTGGGTTGGAAACCCGGATGTTTGAGTGAGTTAATAATTCACACTACCGTGTTAAATCACAACTCTTGGCACACATGAACTTATAAGTATGAATAAGAATAATGTACAGTAGAAGATAGGCTACTGTGTGCTGATGACCGGTTGGTTCGAGCGGGAAGTGATACCCCTCGGGTGTGCATGCGGGATAGAATGGTATATGCGGTTTAGCATATGGGTCTGTGATGACCAGTTTCTACCTCCCTCCTTCGACCTCCCCCTTCTACCACCCTCTTTCTCTCTGTCTCTCTCTCTCTCTCTATGGTGATATTTGGGCTTTATGCCTGGTTATATTGGGCTTCCGCCCTGGTTGTCTCCTAAGACGGGACCGAGCTCGACGCACATAGTAGGGGGCCCTAAATAATAAATATAATAAGAAAACTTAATACACAACAGATGAAAGATATAAACTGTTTGC
>JAKUCV010006133.1:0-19839 GCA_028386065.3 Turnera subulata
GAGAGATTATTTGAGTAATAAAAAGTTCAGTTAAACTTGAATAATCTCGGCCCAAAGAGAGGAGTCTCTTTGTTTGTTTTATCCTTTGTGCTTTGTTTCTTTGTTGTCTAGCACCGAGAGTTTAGGAGGTGGAGGGGCTTTCGCGTCCATCTGTTGCCTAACACGGATTGTTAGGAGGTGAAGAGCATCAGCGCAAGAATAGTGCACGATTGGTTGTGATTTGAGATCGGGACAACTTTAGATACGAAGGTGCTTCTAGGACCGGCTAGGTGTGTTGTCGTATCATAATATAACAACTATCATAATATTAGAGATCTTAGCATCTTGGATGGGTTCCTACATAAAATATTTTTTAGTATAAATAAAAAATAAAAATATAACAAATAATGTTATTATAAAATTACCATATCCAACGGTTATCTTTTAATCATTCATATCCAATGGACATAATTGCGTGAGTACCATACTCATGGAGCACCATAGAAAAATCCTAAAAATCAGACTATAAAATAAATAGATATATTGGCCCGACTTTAATAACCAAATTTAGCCCACAATAAAAATTAATTTATAATTTAGGAAAAAAATTAAAATTTCTGCAGGTTTCTAGTTTTATGTAGATGAATATCAAAGAAGAAAAGAAACCAATTCCGGATATATAGCTATATACCAAACAGTTGCGAAGGATGGGAAAATTCTTAAGGGTGGCCAAAAATAAGAAGATATATATGTATATATGTTAATAATATTTTTAAAAAATTAAATTTTTCATAAAAGAAAAGAAATTTAAAATAAGTTGGGCTACAATTTAAAAGAGCAATATCAAATCTCTCAACTCTCAAAACTTCTATGTTCAACATTTAAAATTTCAATGGAGTAGAAAAAAATTTCATTACCAGGACTAAGAACCTAAATTGTCAACTCCCAAACTTTGTAATTTTGGCCTTGAAGATTGTGCATCGACCTCAAGATGAATCGCTTTGTATTTGCCCATGGATAAAAGTTGGTATGTGTGAAATTAAATTTAATAATTGATTAAACTATAACAAATTAAATTGTAAGAGATTATTGATAAAAAAAAAGAAGTATAAAACCAACCTACAATACCCATCAAAATTAAGAAGATGTATTTCAAAAAAGGGAGCAATTATAGTTTCACCTAGAACTTAAATAACGACTTTTATGGAAAAATTGTGAAATCCACGATTCAGCTAACAATATTCTTTAGCTTTTAAGAGATGTACTACAAGGATATCTAAATAACGATTTTGTAATAGTAAAGAAAATATAGCATTACTTGAGTTTGCTGTTGTGAATAATGGAAAATGTGAAGAGAAACAGACGACAAATACCCAAAAAGTAAATCCCCAATACTTTCTCCCGATTTTTTCAGGTTCTCTCTCGTTTTTTCGAGGCTTCTCTTGTTAAGGTTTTTCCTTTTCTAGGGTTTCCTCCCTAGGGCTGCTCTCTATGGTTTTTTTTTGTTGCTTTCTATTGGTTTCTTGGGTGTTTGTTTCATAGGATGTCGCTACACCATGGTTCGGGGGTGCAGCAGGATGGAGAGGTGAAGGGTNAAAAGTTGGTATGTGTGAAATTAAATTTAATAATTGATTAAACTATAACAAATTAAATTGTAAGAGATTATTGATAAAAAAAAAGAAGTATAAAACCAGCCTACAATACCCATCAAAATTAAGAAGATGTATTTCAAAAAAGGGAGCAATTATAGTTTCACCTAGAACTTAAATAACGACTTTTATGGAAAAATTGTGAAATCCACGATTCAGCTAACAATATTCTTTAGCTTTTAAGAGATGTACTACAAGGATATCTAAATAACGATTTTGTAATAGTAAAGAAAATATAGCATTACTTGAGTTTGCTGTTGTGAATAATGGAAAATGTGAAGAGAAACAGACGACAAATACCCAAAAAGTAAATCCCCAATACTTTCTCCCGATTTTTTCAGGTTCTCTCTCGTTTTTTCGAGGCTTCTCTTGTTAAGGTTTTTCCTTTTCTAGGGTTTCCTCCCTAGGGCTGCTCTCTATGGTTTTTTTTTGTTGCTTTCTATTGGTTTCTTGGGTGTTTGTTTCATAGGATGTCGCTACACCATGGTTCGGGGGTGCAGCAGGATGGAGAGGTGAAGGGTAAAATTCACATCAGTTTGATTGAGATTGAAGATCGGGACAATCAGATTGATCTGGAGGTGACACTAGTGACAATTCTAGGGTCGTTGCCGTATCACCAGTGGAAAAATTGAAAGACAAACAAGTTGCGCCCCAACTGTGATACATCCACCCATGCGCCAGACTCCAGACCTGCTTCATCGTATTCATGAAAGCCCGAGCTATGAAAGGTCTTTCAGTCCATAACTTTGCGACCAATCACAACGTAGTCAAGAGATCCACCACCTTCGACTCTTCATCCTCGACCACCACGACCTTCGTCTCCGCTAAAGTAGGATCGTAAGTGATATAGGGAGACACTCCATTCTGCCGCACCCCCCGCACCATGGTGTAGCGACATCCCACGAAACAAGCAACCAAGAAACCAATAGAAAGCAACAAAAAAAACCTTAGAGAGCAACCCCAGGGAGGAAACCCTAATAGGAGATTGAAGATTGAAGGGTTGAATTCACATCAGTTTGATTGAGATTGAAGATCAGGACAATTAGATTGATCTAGAGGTGACACTGGTGCCGATTCTAGGGTTGTTGCCATATCACCAGTGGAAAAATTGAAAGACAAACAAGTTGCGCCCCAACTATGACACATCCACCCCGTGCGCCGGACGCCAAACCTGTTTCATCGTATTCATGAAAGCCCGAGCGTTGAAAGGTCTTTCAGTCCATAACTTTGCCACCAAGCACAACGTAGTCAAGAGATCCACCGCCTTCCACTCTTCATCCTCGACCACCACGGCCTTCCTGATCTTTAATCTCAATCAAACTGATGTGAATTCCACCCTTCACCTCAACAAGGATTAGACAATAAAACAGTAGGAATCACAAAGAATTTAGTGAATATATTCTTCACCTCCTAAAGAGCAAGGGATAGGCAATAAAGAGATTAGAAACACGAGGAATTAAATTAAACGACACAAGTTCAAGAACTTGATAAGTAAAATTAAATCCCTAAAGTAAAACCAAGAGAATCACTCTCAAAAAAGATTGAATCACTCAATCAAAGAAAACCTCAAAGGTAATATTTTTATTATCAAAAGCATGTGTCGAAAGTTAACCCTAAAAGATGCTACTTATACTAATCAACTAACCCTAGGTCGACACCACTCCCTAATCCTAGACAAATTGGATTTGTCTTCCCATGGACCCTAGGTGCCAAATTTTATTACTCGCTTTTGGACTAGGTTTTAATTAATCTAACAACATATTGAAAATTAAACCCAAACAGATAATACCCAACTAAATAAACTAAAGCTCACACATAATGACCCAAATAAAAGTACCAAACCCAAATAATAAAATCCAAGCCGAAATTAATTATATGTTTAATAATCCACACATAATTAAAATCGGCCAACTAAAGTAAAAACATATAATTGAAATCGACATGGACCCAGATCAGCTCTCTTCAAATCAACTTGGCCCATTGACAGAAAGAAGTCGACTACTCTTCAATTGACAGTAAAAAGATGGGCTTCTTCTTCAATTCTTTTCCAAGTTTAATTACACGATCTTCTTGAAGCTCCTTCTTAATCAAAGCTTGAATGTGATGAAGCAATTTATTTCTAAGCATCCCTGATCTTGCTCTTGTAATTGGACCTTGAGGAAGCACCATGGCGCCATTATCACCTCCATTGGTGCTTGAAATTTGCTTGAGTGCATCATTTCCCCCTTCCTCAAAAGGATTCATCCCCGAATCTATACCTGCATTATCAAAGGGAGAAAGATCAACAACATTAAACACAACACTAACATCAACAACATTAAACACAACACTAACTTCATACTTACAGCCCGATTTTCCCTACAGATAAAGGGAAAAAAGGGCTAAGCCGCTGCATTACTTTCTACTTTCTCGGCATGTAAAAGGTCTACTACTAAAATCATGATTTCAAAAAGAGATAATTTTATATCTAAATGTATAAAGTAAAAGCTTGGCAAGGAGAGGGAGCAAAGGTCAGAAGATATTCTTGTCCTAGAGGAAAGGCTCCAGCAAGGCAGATCAATCTTGTAGGCATTATCACTAATGCATTCCAAGACTTGAAAAGGTCCATCTTCTATAGGATCCAACTTGGATGCCCTTTGCTTAGGAAACCTCTCCTTTATAAAGTGCACCCAGACCCAATCTCCAGGCTCAAACCTAATCAGTCTTCACCCTCTATTGGCCCTTTGCGCCACCTTCAAGTTCTTTTCTTCAATGTGCTGCCTTGCCTTCTCTTGCATGGACTTAACTAACTCAGCCTTTGCTTCTCATCTGCATTAACAATTTCTTTCAAAGAATATGCATAAAATCCAAAGGGGTTAGTGGGTTAAATCCATAAACAATATCAAAAGGCGAATATCCAGTACAAGAATGAATGCTCCTATTATAAGCAAATTCAACCATAGGCAACCATTCTTCCCAAGATTTCAAATTCTTATCCACAACAGCTCGCAATAGAGTACCCAAAGTCCTATTCACCACTTCAGTTTAGCCATATGTTTGAGGGTGACAAGTAGTAGAAAATAAGAACTTGGTCCCTAATTTACTCCATAGAACACGCCAAAAGTGTGACAAAAACTTAGTGTCCCTATTAGAAATAATTTTCCTATTCCTAGGAATACCATGCAAGCAAACAACATCTCTAAAGAACAAAACAACAACATGCACAGTATCATTTGTCTTATGACAAGCAATAAAATATGACATCTTACTAAACCTGTCAACAACAACGAAGATGCTATCTCTACATTTTCTTGTCCTAGGCAATCCAATCACAAAATCCATAGAAATATCAGTCCAAGGACTAGTAGGAACAGGTAAAGAAGTGTACAAACCATGAGCTTGTACCTTACTCTTGGCTTGGCGATATGGGATGCAACCTGCCTCAAACTTTTTCCACGTCTTTTCTCATGTTAGGCCAGTAAAAATGCTCATGCAAGATGTTTAAAGTTTTAGCAATGCCAAAGTGTCCCATTAAACCACCATCATGTGCTTGCCTAACAAGCAACTCAGGCATAGTGTTAGCCTAAACCTGTGTTAAGGCCTTAATTAAGTAATTAATTAAGGCTATTCTTGTTTAGTATATTTATAATGATTCTTCAATGTCTATATTATTATTTTGATGATTAACAAACAGTGTGGAAAGCTCTTGTGTGTTTTAAGCATTTGCAGAAAAATTTGGTTTCTCGTAGAAACCAAATACCATAAAGATTTGGCTTCATCGTGGCTTTTCCATCGAACCAAAGTGTCGTTGTCTGGGCAGTAGGAGTTCTAGTCCCGAAAAGTAGCTGTCATTAAAGCAACTTAAGCAACGGATTTACTTGGTCTCCAAGGATCAAAAAACGGTCAGACAAGTGGTCCTCACATCCTCTTTCATGCCTTAAAGAGCTAGTGGTCCTCACTTCTATTTTTGGAGATACTTTTTGAAGATTAATCAACAATTTCTGCCCAAGTAATTACCAGTTTTGGTTCAGCTAACAACCAAACGTTGATAGTTTTTAATTGAAGAAAGAAGTCAACTTGTGCACCACCTAGAAGCAATCTAGCCCTTGAAGAACACTCCTCCCCATTCTTAGAATCTATAAACAGAGGATTAAGCCTCACAACAACTCAACCTAGTCATTCAAGAGATTCTAAGTTGTGAAAAAGAGCATACCTTGTGAGATTATCTTTGTGCGAATTTGTGTAACTTTTTGAGTGAGTCACTCTTGAAGCCTTGATCATTAAGAGGTTGTTATCAGCAGGATTAGGGGTTAATCTTGTTGGGTAGACAAAGCTAGGTTCAGCTTTGGGTTAGGTTTAGCAAGTTCAGCCCTAAAAAACTTGTGTACCATAGGTTATTTGGCTCGCATGCAAAAGCCAAGATAGTGGATAGTTAGAAATCCTAAAGGGGGGACCTATAGGTAGTGGATGTACTCATGAGTGGCGAACCACTATAAATTGCTTGTGTCCTTTGCCTTTCTATTTTCATTCTCACATTTCCATTCTGTTTCACATTTGACTTCTGTGTCGAGCCAAATCTATGAAATTCAAAAAAGAAGGAAAGCTAATTCAACCCCACCCCCCCCCCCCTTGCCTGTTTCTTAGCCTTTTCTAGGCCAACAATTCGTAGCGGAGCTGCGTTCTCAATCTAGTAGAATAATCTCCAGAGAAAAAGATCATGGCTTATGGAGGTACAAGTGTCAACAAGGCTCCATACTTTGATGGAGTGAACTTTGATTATTGGAAATTTAGAATGAAGATCTTCCTTGAAGAGAAAGATCTTGAAATGTGGAATATTGTTCAGAGTCCCTATGCCAGACCTCAAAGAGACATGCAATTTTGGTTTGAAGATGAGCTAAGGAGAGCCAAGCTTGATGCACAAGCCAAAAATATACTACTATGTGGTATAAGCGAAAGTGAACTCCAGAGGGTTAGCTCTTGTAGTACAGCCTATGAAATATGGAGGCTTCTTTGTGTAACACTCGAAGGAACTAATCAAGTAAAGGAGTCTTCGCTTAACTGTCTAATGAGGGACTATGAGCTCTTCCAAATGGCTGCTGGAAAAACTGTGCAAGAGATGGATACACGCTTCACCATTCTCTGCAATGGGTTAGCCTTACTTGGTAGACCTATCACTCATATAGATAAAGTGGCAAAGATCTTTAGATCTCTACCTAAGGAGTAGGAGCCAAAAGTCACAGCTATTGAAGAAGCTCAGAATCTGATATGGCAACAACCCTAGAACCAAGCTAGAATCACCTCCGAATCAATGTTTTGTCCCCGACCCCAAATTCAATCAACCGGGATAGAACTCTTCACCCCCAAAACAGCAAGGAATTGGTAACAAAGAGTATGAAAGAATTGAAATAACGCCACAAGTAAATCTTACTTGATAAGTTTGTTAGCCTAAACATGTGTTAAGTACTTAATTAAGTAATTAATTAAGACCAATCTTGTTTAGTATATTTCTAATAATTATTCAATGGTTATATTATTATTTTGATGATTAACCAACAATATGGAAAGCCCTTGTGTGTTTTAAGCATCTGCAGAAAATTTGGTTTCTGACAGAAACCAAATACTTGAAGATTTGGCTTCAACGTGGCTTTTCCGTCGAACCAAAACGTCACTGTCTGTGCAGTTGGAGAAGTGGTTCTGAAAAGTAGCTGACTTTTATGCAATTAAAACAACGGATTTACTTGGCCTCCAAGAGTCAACTAACGGTCAGAAAAGTGGTCCTCACACCCTCTTTCATGCCATCAATGAGCTGGTGGTCCTTATTTCCATTTCTGGAGAAAAATTTTGAAGATTGAAGAATAATTTCTGCCCAAGTAATTACCAGTTATGGTTCAGCCAACAGCCAAATGTTGATAGTTCTTAATTGAAGAAAGAAGTCAACTTGTTCGCCACCTGGAAGCAATCTAGTAGTTGGAAGACACTCCTCCCCATCCTTAGAATCTATAAATAGAGGATTGAAGCCTCACAGTTAATCAACCTAGCCATTCATGAGATTCTAAGTTGAGAAAAGAGCTTACCTTGAGAGATATTCTTTGTGCTTAATTTGTGTAACTTCTTGAGTGAGTCACTCTTGAAGCTTTGCCTTGGGAAAGGTTGTAATCAGTAGGATTAGGGGATAATCTTGTTTGGTAGACAAAGCTAGGTTCAGCTTTGGGTTAGGTTTAGCAAGTTCAGCCCGTAAAAACTTCTGTATCATAGGTTATTTGGCTCGCCTGTAAAAGCCAAATTAGTGGATAGTTTAGAAATCCTAAAGCGGGGACCTTTAAGTAGTGGATGTACTCCTGAGTGGGGAACCACTATAAATTCCTTGTGTCCATTACATTTCTGTCTTCATCCTTGCATTTTCACTTAAGTTTAACATTTGGCTTCTATGTCGAGCCAAATCTCTGAAAAGCTGAAAAAGAGGAAAAGCTAATTCAACTCCCCCTTCTTAGCCTTTTCTGGGCCAACAATTGGTAGCAGAGCTGCGTTCTCAATCAAGTGGATTAACCTCCAGAAAGAAAGATCATGGCTTTTGAAGGTACAAGTGTCAACAAAGCTCCATACTTTGATGGAGTGAACTTTGACTATTGGAAGTTTAGGATGAACATCTTCCTTGAAGGGAAAGATCTTGAGAAGTGGAATATTCTTCAGAGTCCCTATGCCAGACCGCAAAGAGACATGCATTTTTGGTCTGAAAATGAGCTAAGGAGAGCTAAGCTTGATGCACAAGCCAAAAATATACTACTTTGTGGCATAAGTGAAAGTGAGTTTGAAAGAGTTAGCTCTTGTGGCACAGCCTATGAAACTTGGAGGCTTCTTTGTGTCACACATGAAGGAACCAACCAAGTAAAGGAGTCTCGGCTCAATTGCCTAATGAGGGACTATGAGCTCTTCCAAATGGCTGCTGGAGAAACTATGCAAGAAATGGATACACGCTTCATCATTCTTTGCAATGGTTTAGCTCTACTTGGTAGGCCCGTCACTCATAGAGATAAAGTGGCAAAGATCCTCAGATCTCTACCTAAGGAGTGGGAGCCAAAGGTCACAGCTATTGAAGAAGCTCAGAATCTGAAAGTTCTTACCTATGATGAGCTCATTGGCAAGCTTATTGTTCATGGCTCTAAGCTGAAACCAAAAGAACCAAAGAAGAAAGATTTGGCTCTTAAGGTGATGCAAACAAGGAGCCTTCAAGCACCATTAGAGAGGATGATGGCACCATGGTACTTCCTCAAAGTCCTATTACAAGAGCAAGATCAAAGAAGCTCAAGAATCAACTCTTACTTTGCTTTCAAGCATTCATGAGCAAAGAGTTGCAAGAAGACATCCTGATCAAGCTTGGAGAGAAGCTGAAACAGAAGCCCGTTTATTTGCTGTCAATTAAGGAGTAATTGACTCAAGAGCACTAGTGGGGCCCAGTCGACATTGGTTACTGCTTATTGGGCCAAGTCGACATATCATTACTTTTATATTTAGGGTTAGCCGAATTTTATAATAAATAGTTTTTGTAAATTCGGCTTGGATTATGTTTTTATTATTATGTTTGGGTCAAGTCCATTATTAATTAGTTGATTAATGTGGACTTTGGTTATTTGGGTTATTAACGTAAGGGTTTTAATTAGTGTCCAAGTTATGTGGGCTCAATTAAAAACCAAATCCAATTAGGGTTAGGATTTCGGCAAAACCTAGTCCAATTAGGGTTTAGGGTTTCGGCACCTAGTAGCTAGGGTTGGCCGACCTAAGGTTAGTATAAATAACTTCTTTTTATGTTCTTGGTTCAGTTTTGACAATTTATGAAAAGAAAGTTTCTCTTTGAGAATTCTTCATGTTTGAGTGATTCAAACAACTCCCTTGAGTGCTGATGCTCTTGGAACCCAGGAGTGCTGATTCTCCTGGTTTATTCTATGGATTTAGAGTTACTTATCAGATTACAATTCTGTGGCGTGTTTCTAAATTCCTGATTTCTAATTTCTGTTTCTCTTGCTGATTAGGGTTTCAGATTATTGGTGCCATCTTTGTGCTTTTGAAGTTTCTTTTTTCTTTCACGCTGATTTGGGAGGAATAAGGGGTGGAGAATAACAACAGTTTGATTGAGATTGAAGGTTGGGACCACAATCTGATCTGTGGAGATTCCAGTGCTGGTTCTAGGGTTTCTGCCGTATCATCTTTTGGTAGTGGAGCTTGAGGTTTTCAATCAATCATATCCCTTTGTTTTATTTCTTTTCTTTGTGTTTTTCATTCAATTCGTGGCCTGTTCTTGTTGTTTTCCAGTTTTCAGTTCGTTTGCTACAGTAAACCCTAGTCGACGTTACTGTTCAAAAAAAAGGTCAAAATTATATTATTATTATTGTTGTCGACAGTGATATATATATAATAAAAAAAAGAGAAAGCCAAGCGAAACTCAAGGCTAGTCGATTTGTGCAAAATTAGGGT
The DNA here is from genome assembly GCA_028386065.3 of Turnera subulata. Lineage (NCBI taxonomy): Eukaryota > Viridiplantae > Streptophyta > Magnoliopsida > Malpighiales > Passifloraceae > Turnera > Turnera subulata. The sequence goes on from JAKUCV010006133.1 coordinate 10,077, forward strand.
TTCTGGAATTGTTGTTCTTGCTGATTGGAATTGCAATTTTAGAAATTTTGTTACAGGAGCTGAATTGAGGCCGAGATTATTTGGTCAATTGGTTGATTGGTAGACTGAATTTTAATTGAATGAGAAGTTGATTGGTTGTTGGAGTGTTGTCGAAATTCTGTTGCAGGGAAGGAGATTGAATTTTTTTCTGCAAATTTTGTTTCTTTCTGTTTATTTGGTGTCGATTGTGCTGTTCTTTGTTGTTGGGTGATTATTGTTTCAGAATTGCTGAACTTGATCAAAAATCTATCACATACAATTCCTTGTTCTGTGTGTGATCTTTCTTTTCTTCTTAGAGTCTATTTTGCTTCTTGAATTGTTAGCCTTTCTTTCTTTCTATTAGGGTTACTTTGTTTTTCTTTTGGAACTTCGTTACTGATTTTGTTTGTTTGATTTGTTTGTCTAGATCCTGACTTATAAACTGAAGTTGAATCAGGAGAGGTAAAAGGCTGAGTGATTACATCAATTGCCAACGAGGGAATATACACGAGAACTTACTACACGTGAGGAATTGTTTTCTACTAACAAGTTTTTGCAGGTATTAGCATCATGTCGAACAATGGCAATGGAGGTGATCAAGTTGATGTTGCTGCCTTAATTCGGCAGTCCTTTGAGCAGTTGCAAGTTCATATCAGGGAAGTGAGTACTAGGCTTGAGAGGCAAGAGAGAGCTGTTGAGAGGCAAGAGAGAGCTGTACAAGAGCTTTCTAACAACATTGTTGGGCCTAGAGGAGGCGAAGCTAATGCACGTGTAGAAGGAGAAGAGGAGGAAGAAGCAGAAGAACGAGTAGGAGATAACATGAGGGCACCTAGAGGTCGTGCCAACAGAGGAAGAGGAGAAGGAGTTGGCAGGTTCAGGCCTAGGTTGGACCGGCCATACATCAACCGGGAAGGGGGTGCATTGCGCCTAGATAATGATGTCATAGATTGGGTGCATGACATGGAGGCTATCTTTGATTGCCATCGTTACGCCGAGGAGAAGAAAGTTAAACTTGTTGTAGTGGAATTCAAAGATTATGCTAGATCATGGTGGAAGAAAACTCTTGCTACTCGAAGAGAGTATGGTGATCCTGAGATAGAGACGTGGGATGAGCTGAAAAGGATAATTAAGAAGAGGTTTGTGCCTGTGACATATCAAAGGGAACTGATTCACAAGTTCCAATCGATGAAGCAAGGCAATAAGTCGGTAGAAGAGTACTGGATTGCACTAGAGATGGCAATGAATCAAGCTGGTGTTGTCGAGGAGGAACAAGCTACTATGTCTCGATTTTATTATGGTTTAAATACTGATATTGCTCAAGTTCTTGAGTTGCAGCGGTATGATGACTTGGAGGACATGGTTGCACTAGCCGCCAAGATTGAGAAGCAACTTAAGGAGAACAAGGGAGGGAAGTCGTCCCATTACACCATTTGGAGTGCCAGTGCTAAATACACCAAGCATGAGGTGGGGAGTTCGAGTAAACCTACCTATGGAACACCCAAGGCGACACCATGGAAAGGAAAAGAGGAGTCGAAATCTGCTCCAACTAAAGAAACCATTGCGCCTACAGGGAAGCATAGGGATGTTAAGTGTTTCAGATGCTTTGGGAAGGGACATTATGCTGCTCATTGTCCAAACAAGAAGGCTATGATGGTTAAGGAGAATGGCGAAATCTATTCTGAAGATGATGAAGATGTCGATCCCAATATGCCTGCCTTAGAGGATATTTCGGATGATTCTGATGAGGAGGTTGTTAGTGTAATATGCCCAAAAGCCAATCAATGGATGTATATTTTGAGTCATGTATACACATTAAGGTTATTCCAATAAATATGATTATGAGATAATCGCTTGCACATATTTATAACCCTAGAATACTTTGTATTCTTAAATTTTCCCTAGTCGATTATTATTATGGATGGGTTGTAATAATAAATTAAGACTAGCGTATGTTGAGAATTGCATATGTGATATGAATTCTATATATGGGTACAAGTTAGAGAACTTGTGGACTGGACCGATCCACATAAGAACGCTACATGGAACGTTATATGTTTTGTCGATAGCGGTTCTTATAATGTATTGTCCTTTGACCTGTGATCATCAAGGTTCCCAACATGTGAGTCATATGCTTTGATATTATTCCTGGTCATCCGTAACTGGATAGACCTAAGGGTAATCAATCAAGAAACCGAGATTAAACATATACGAGATTGACATATTCCATGTCTCGTGTTTAATCTTGATAATGGGACGAAGGGACGATGACATGTTCCGAGGCACGTGGAATCAGTATTGATCTTGTCGTTCGGGTGGCAATGATGTGTTGCTAGACGCCGCTCTTTGCTTATAATTGTAAAATGAGATTTTACGATTATTGCTAAACGTACAAGTGCCTACAGGGTCACACACATACAGCCGTTGATTCGAGCAGGTGGTTGAACCGTAGATGGACCATGGTTGAACCAAGGTGTGATTGGACCGCGGTTGGACCGTGGTTGGACTAGGGTCGTTTTGGTACAATAATGATCTGAATTATTGACCAGAGTTAGTGGTATGGTGGTGTGTTATCTGATTATACATTAGTGGAGACAAGATAATGAGGGTCATGGTCTTTGGGGCCTAGTGTTGGCCATTAGCCTTATCACTTATGCATTATGGAAAAGAGAGAGGTAGAGTACCTTTTGTGATCAGATCACTCTCTTGCTCTTCTCTTGCTTGTTTGAGTTTTTCAGAGCAAAACACATACACACTAGCTTCTTCTTCTTTGTGAAAGAAGGAAGAACACTAAACACAACTCCCAGAAATCTGTTGCTAGCACACCAGTTCGGGAGAGCTCAGGTTGAAGTCGTGAGACGTTCTTCAGCCGGTTACAACGGTTCGTGTGGATACCGTAGAGGGGCGAGGCCTTTGTCTGGCTCTAGCTGATTCGGTTCTACAGTTGGGTGAAAGACCTCAACCGAACAAGGTATGTAAAAATTGTTATTCGGTTTAACTCCCTTCACATGGATCCTCCATGTGTATCCGGTATTTCTGCTGCGCATACATGTTGTATTTGTGCTTTTGATTGTCAATTGCATGAACCGGATACTTACAGAGGTTGTGCGCCGGTTGTGTGTGACTAGGAGAGTGCTAAGCATGCAACAAAGAGATGCTGGAAGTGAGCAGAGGGAGAACATTTTTCACACTAGATGCGTGATTGGAGGCCAGCCACATAGCATGATTATTGATGGTGGGAGTTGCACCATTGTGGCGAGTATAATGCTAGTGGAGAAGATGGGATTGGAGAGTGTGAAGCATCCACGACCTTACAAGCTTCAATGGCTGAATGATACTGGAGAAGTGAAAGTCACCAAGCAGGTTCTTATTTCATTCTCCATTGGAAAATGCACTAATCAAGTTCTATGTGATGTTGTACCTATGCAGGCTTGTCATATCTTATTGGTTAGGCCGTGGCAGTTTCGTAGGAAAGAGGTCCATGATGGCCACAAGAATCGATACACATTCACTTGGGGGGATAGGAAAGTGAACTTGGGAGCATTGTCTCCTAGTGAGGTGTATGAGGATCAGTTTTTCATGAGCAAAAGTGTGGAAGCTTGGATGAAGGAAAAGGAGGCCAATTCGGCCACACTCAGTGAGGAAGAGAGGAAAGCCGAGGGCTTTGCAAAAGGAGAGCAAAAACTGAGTGCAAAAGGTGAGGGTGATGTCGACAAGAGTGTGACAAGAAAAGGAGAGCATGTCGACACCACTAAAGAGAGAAAAGAGAAAAAGAGACAAAATTTATATGCAAATATGAGGGACATGAGGGTAGCTTGTGAGAACAAACGAGTGTTAGTAATGCTTTACTACAAATAGTCTTATTTTGCTAACACTGATCTTGACCCCAATTTGCCTAGTTGTGTTGTTTCTGTTTTGCAGGAATTTTCTGACGTGTTTCCTGAGGAGTTGCCTACGGAGTTACCTCCTATTAGAGGCATTGAGCACCAAATCGATTTCATGCCTGGTGCCCAAATCCCTAATCGACCTACCTATAGAGCTAATCCTGTGGAAACTAAGGAATTACAAAGGCAAGTTGATGAGTTACTACAAAAGGGACACATCAGGGAAAGCTTGAGTCCTTGTGCTGTGCCAGTCATTCTAGTTCCAAAGAAGGATGGAACTTGGCGTATGTGTGTTGATTGTCGTGCAGTCAACAAAATTACGGTAAAGTATTGCCATCCTATACCTAGATTGGATGATATGCTAGATGAATTGCATGGTGCATGTTTATTTTCCAAAATTGATCTTATGAGTGGTTACTATCAGATTAGGATGAAAATTGGAGATGAATGGAAAACTGCTTTTAAAACTAAACATGATTTATATGAATGGTTGGTTATGCCTTTTGGTTTGACTAATGCACCTAGTACTTTCATGAGGTTAATGAACCATGTTTTGAGATCTTTTATTAGGAAATTCGTGGTGGTTTACTTTGATGATATCTTGATTTATAGCAAGAATGTTGATGATCATGCTGAGCATTTTAAGTTAGTTTTGGACGCCATGAGGGCTGCGAAATTATTTGCTAAGATTTCAAAGTGCTCTTTTTGCTTGGATCATGTTATCTTTCTTGGTTATGTGGTAAGTGCTAGAGGCATTGAGGTTGACCAGGAAAAAGTAAAAGCCATCAAGGAGTGGCCGACTCCAACAACAGTAAGTGAGGTAAGATCTTTTCATGGACTTGCTAGTTTTTATAGGAGGTTTATGAAGGATTTTAGTACTGTTGTTGCACCTCTTAATGAGATTGTCAAAAAAGAGGTTGGATTTAAGTGGGGGGAGAAACAAATTTCGGCATTTAATGAACTAAAGAATAGACTTTGTTTTGCTCCTATATTGAGATTGCCTGATTTTAATTGCGCATTTGAGATTGAATGTGATGCTTCTGGAGTAGGTATTGGTGCTGTTTTGTTGCAGGAAAAACGACCCATAGCCTATTTTAGTGAGAAATTGAAGGGGGCACAACTCAATTACTTCACTTATGACAAAGAGTTTGATGCGGACATAGATGTGGACACTCGAGATGGCGAGTTAAGCTTACCCACAGGTCCAATAACACGGGCTCGATCCAAACAGATTAAAACTCAACTGCAACAACATGTGCAAGCATTGCTCAATCTTGAGTTACAGGAGGATCAGGTAATCAAGCTTGGAGAGGAACTGAAACTGAAGCCCATCAATTTACTGTCAATTAAGGAGTAGTTGACTCAAGAGCACATTCGGGCCCAGTCGACATCAATCCACCTTCAAGGAGGTGTCGACATATCCATTTTATTAATTATAGTTGTCAAATTAAAATCGACTAGTTTTATTTTATTTTTTATTATTGAAAGGATTCAATTAGTGTCCAAGTTATGTGTGCTCAATTAATTCCTAGTCCATCTAGTAATAGGAGAGGAGGTGCCAAGACTTGGAGTTCAAGGAGGAGCCGACGGTACTGTTCACCGACGTTACTGTTCACCGACTTTACTGTTCACGACATTGAAAAGGTGTGTTCTCCTATAAATAGAACCCTTGGGGTTCATTGTTATTCAGATTATTTGAGTAATAAAAAGTTCAGTTAAACTTGAATAATCTCGGCCCAAAGAGAGGAGTCTCTTTGTTTGTTTTATCCTTTGTGCTTTGTTTCTTTGTTGTCTAGCACCGAGAGTTTAGGAGGTGGAGGGGCTTTCGCGTCCATCTGTTGCCTAACACGGATTGTTAGGAGGTGAAGAGCATCGGCGCAAGAACAGTGCACGATTGGTTGTGATTTGAGATCGGGACAACTTTAGATACGAAGGTGCTTCTAGGACCGGCTAGGTGTGTTGTCGTATCAATTTTGGTAGCGGAGCTCAGGTTATCAAATCAATCAACTATCCTTTTATTTTTCTGTTGATTATTATTCTGCCGCAATTATTAATTTTTTTTTTAAAAAAAAAAAGAAAGAAAGAAAGAGAGAGAAATAAAGTATTTGATTACCGAGAATCGTTTGCAAGAGTAGTTGAGGTTATTAGCTCAAGACAATGTCGCAGTCACCAAATAGCCAGAACTCGGAGAGCAGCAAGCAAGACGGACAAGGAGAGTCTTTACAATGGAGAGCATTGCGGGATGAGGTTCTCCGTCTCAAGAACCAGTTGCTCGATAAATCTGATGAGCTTGCCGAGCATAGGCGCAAACAAGACAACGACATGGCGGAGCTGAAGCGCATGCTTGCAAGCTTGGTCGTCGAGAGGGAGCAGCAGCAGCCACCACGTCAACAGCAACAGCAGCAGCCTCCTCCACGCCAACAGCAACAAGACCCGCCAATAGCAGAGGGACCTCAGCGAAGGGGTGAGATGCCCGAACCCCGGGAACAAGCTGAACCTCGGAGACATTTGGAAGGCGAGTTAGAAGATGAAGTGTGGGTAGAGGACGAGTGGCAGCCACGTTACCAAGAATATGGGCGAGGTGGCAGAGTGCCGAGAGGAAGAGGAGTATATCAGAATCGGTATTATGGGAGGAACAATGATTGGGAGCCATACCGCAATACCGATAACAACATGAACAACATCAAGATCAAGATACCTTCTTTTCAGGGAAGAGGAGATGCAGACGCTTACATCGAATGGGAGCAGCGAGTTGATATGATTTTCATCTGTTATCAATTTTCCGAGGAAAAGAAGATTAATTTAGCGACTCTTGAATTCACTGACTATGCTCTTAAGTGGTGGAACAAGTTTTTGTTGGACAGGCGTCGTGCAGGACAAGGACCTCCCCAGACGTGGGCTGAACTAAAAGGCATCATGAGGAAAAGATACGTACCGAGCTATTACTACACCGAGTTGCACAAGAAGCTGCAAACATTAAGGCAAGGTACACGTAGTATTGACGAGTACTACAAGGAGATGGAAGCACTGATGCTTCAGGCGAATGTAGAAGAGGATCCCCAAGCGACAATGGCGCGATTTCTTGCTGGGATGAAGCCCGAGATTGCCAATGTCGTAGAGCTGCAACACAATCTAGACATTCTAGAACTTGTCGAGAATGCAGTCATGGTGGAAAAACAGTTACAAAACAGGGCTTACAGGGGTCCTTATGTCACTTCCAGTTCATCCAACTGGAATCCACGAAGATACAACCGAGAAGAGAAACCGAGAGAGGAGAAGACTAGGTTGGCCGATTATAAAACCACCCCAAAGGCGAGCCAATCGACCACTTCTTCCTCCACAACTAAGCATCGGGATGTGAAGTGCTTCAAGTGCGCGGGTATTGGACACATTGCTTCTCAATGTCCGAACAAGAAAGTGATCTATGTTCGAGAGGGAGAGCTTTATTCGGATGATGAAGAAACCGATCCATATGCCAATATGCCGGAGCTAGAAGATGTACCAGTGGAAGACCGATATGTGCAAGAGGCGCCAGCAACTGATCCATTGCTTCTAGTGACTAGGCGAGCTCTTAGTGCACAGTTAAAAGAGGATGAGACCGAGCAGAGGGAAAACATCTTCCACACCAGATGCCATGTCGATGGCAAAGCTTGTAGTGTGATCATTGACAGTGGGAGTTGTACGAATGTAGCCAGCACCTTGATGGTGGAGAAATTGGGATTGGCCGTTTCGAAGCATCCCAACCCATATAAGCTGCAGTGGTTGAATGACATGGGTGAGATCAAGGTGACGAAACAGGTTCTTGTTACTATGACCATTGGTAATTATTCTGACAAGGTACTATGTGATGTTATACCCATGCATGCTTGTCACATTTTACTTGGAAGACCATGGCAGTATGACAGGCGAGTATGGCATGATGGCTACAAGAATAGGTACTCTTTCTCCATGGGTGAGCAGAAATTTGTGTTAGCTCCATTGTCTCCACAACAAGTGTATTATGATCAGAAGCACTTGGAGAAGAGTGCTGAGGCAATGAAGCAAGAAAAGGCAGCCAAGCTGCAACAACATGGTGAGCATGAGAGGATAGCGGAGGACTATGCAAAAGAAAAGCAGGCGAATGAAGTTGACACTAAGGGAGAAAAACAGAGAGCTATTGTCGACTTGGACAGAAAAACTGAGGGGAAAAAGAAACAGAACTTCTATGCGACTATGAGGGATTTTCGAGTGGCATGTGCGGGAAAGAAGGATATTTTGGTGCTCTTATACAAGGGAGCTTATTTTTCTGACAAAGACCTTAATCCCGACATTCCTAGTTCTGTTGTTTCCGTTTTGCAGGATTTTCTGGATGTGTTTCCAGAAGAGTTACCAAAAGAATTGCCGCCTATTCGGGGCATAGAGCATCAAATTGATTTTGTTCCTGGAGCACAAATCCCAAATCGGCCAGCATATAGGGCTAACCCCGAGGAGACCAAAGAAATTCAGAAGCAAGTCGACGAGTTACTTACAAAAGGGTTGGTACGGGAGAGTTTGAGTCCTTTTGCCGTACCAGTGATTCTAGTACCCAAGAAGGATGGTACATGGCGTATGTGCATTGATTGTTGCGCCATCAACAAAATAACAGTTAGGTATCGCCATCCTATCCCTCGACTTGATGATATGCTAGATGAGTTATATGGTGCATGCATATTTTCGAAGATTGATCTCATGAGTGGATATCATCAGATTCGCATGAACATAGGTGATGAGTGGAAAACTGCATTCAAAACTAAATTTGGATTGTATGAATGGTTGGTAATGCCGTTTGGTTTGACTAATGCTCCTAGCACATTTATACGGTTGATGAATCATGTCTTGAGAACCTTCATCGGAAAATTCGTAGTTGTGTACTTTGACGATATCCTTATCTATAGCAGAAGTGAACATGAGCATATTGAACACCTTAGATTAGTCTTGGAGGCTCTTAGGGCTGAAAAACTATTTGCTAAGTTGAAGAAGTGTACATTCTGCATGGATAGCGTCGTTTTTCTTGGTTATGTGGTGAGTTCCAGGGGAATTGAACTCGACCAAGAAAAGGTACAAGCCATAAGGGAGTGGCCGACTCCTACAACAGTCTCACAGGTAAGGTCGTTTCACGGGCTTGCTAGCTTTTACCGAAGGTTTGTGAAAGATTTTAGCACAATTGCCTCACCTTTGAATGAGATTGTGAAAAAAGAAATTGGGTTTAAATGGGGACAGGAGCAAGAGGACGCATTTAATGCTTTGAAGGATAAGCTAAGTACCGCTCCTATTCTTAAATTGCCTGATTTTAACTCAACCTTTGAGATTGAATGTGATGCCTCTGGTATAGGCATAGGAGCTGTTCTTTTGTAGGAGAAGAGGCCCATCGCTTATTTCAGTGAAAAATTGAAGGGTGCACGGTTAACCTATTCGACATATGATAAAGAACTGTATGCACTAGTATGGGCTATGCAAACGTGGCAGCATTACCTATAGCCCAAAGAGTTCGTGATCCACACCGATCATGAAAGTTTGAAGCATCTAAACTGATACGGCAGGAACCCTAGAATTAGCACCAGAATTCCTACTGAATCAGATTGTGGTCCCGACCTCAATCTCAATCAAACTAAGCAATCCACCACTCCTTATTCCTCCTCAAGTCAGAATGAAAACGAATTAAGGAATTGAGAATCACCAAAAGGAGATGTCGTCACCTGTTCCCAATCAGCAAGAAATCAGAAAACAACACCAAAGGAGTTAGAATTCACGCCTCACAGATTTGCAATCTGATATGTAAATCTAATCCCTATAATAAACCTAGTGAATCAGCACACAAGGTTTTCCTAGAGAATCAGCACCCTAGG
>JAKUCV010006134.1:10711-29229 GCA_028386065.3 Turnera subulata
AATCAAACCGTTACCACTAAGTATTATTTTTACAGTTTGTTTGGAATGGAGGGGAAGGGAGGGGAATGGAGGGGAAGGGAGGGGAATTTTTAATTTCACCTTGTTTGGTAAAAAAATTTAATGGAGGAGGAGGAGAATTTTTTAACCTCCATTCCCCTTAAAATGTCTCTCTTCCGATTTGGAGGGAATGGAAGGGAGATAAATCTTAGAACTAAATGATGACTTAAAATTTCATATTTAGCATTTCATATTCTAAAAAATAATTTATAAATAAGGATATCAATGTAATTTGAACATATTACCTAGTATTCCCCTCCCTTTCCTTTAATGAATATATCCAAACGAGTTAAAGTTAAAATTTTTCCCTTCCCACCATTCCCGTCCATTCGCTTCCCATCCATTCTCCGCCCCTTCGTTCCCCTCTGTATTCCCAAACAAACAGTTAAAGTCAGATGATACATAACCAACACATGCTAAAAAATATCCTATAGTATAGAATTGATAATTAATAACAATTTTATAAAATCGACCTGACTGGATCTTTTTTTATATATATATAAGAAGGCTCTGTGGCCATTTGCATTAGCAATTGAAGGAGTTACAGTCCACTTTGAGTAGATTCCAGACTCGAGCAGGCGGTACAAATTCCCAGAAGCACTGGGCTTTACAAAAATATGACATATGTGCAACAGTATTAGCTACCTTATTGCAGATCCTAGGAGCATGTACACATTGGAATGAAATAAAACTCCTAGCTAACAAAAGTATATCATTGACCATGACCCCAAAAGGACTATTATCATCGCATGGGGATATTATGGCCCTGTACAAAATTAGCGAGTCTGTTTCAAAAAGCACTCGCTGTAGACCCATGTTCCTGGCCTTCAAAATGCCCTCCCCGAGAGCTACTGCTTCCAATAAAGCTGGATCAAATGTCATGGGTACCCTCGCCGCCAAAGCTCCCAAAAAACGACCATCATGGTCTCTAAAAACAGCTCCGAAACCACCACATCCGTCACGTTTGAAAATAGCCGCATCAGTGTTTACCTTAACAGAACCCACCGGTGGACGAGTCCATCTGACCTGCTGTGAGGGTCTTGGGTCTCCCTGGGGATGGTGGAAGCTTCTTCCTTTCACCTCAAAGAACTCAAGGCAGAATTTCCTGGCATTATCCATAATCGTAACAGGATGAGATTGTACCTGTTGAAAAAGTACATTATTTCTTTCCTACCACACATAAGACATGATGGTTAAGGCCATAGCTGCTTCTTCTGTAGATTCCTGCCCGAGGATCTGATCAAGGCAGTCATTGCTTAGTAGTGGCCCCTAATTGCACCATTTCGAAAGGCGCCAAATGGCTTGAGAAGGAGGGTAGTCAAATATAGCATGTCTTGTGGTTTCCGCGGCACCCTGGCAACGTGGGCAGGTGCCCGCAGTCACAAGTTTCCTGCGCCTTAGATTATCCAAAACCGATAGGGCTTCATGTGCTAATCTCCATATAAAATTCTTGGTGCGGTTGTGGATGCATGCAAACCACATTTTCTTCCAAAAACCTCCCCTTGTGGTGGCTGCGGTGGATGGCTCAGATCGCTCCACATTATGCAAATAAGTCCGTTGGGCATGATAGGCGCTTTTAGTGGTGAATCTTCCCTGTTTATTATGGAACCAACCCCATGAATCTTCTATCTCATAACCGGCAGTGGGATGGACATGATCTCTTGAACATCAGGTGGTAGGAAGAGTTCTGTGAGTTTGTTCTCATCCCATCTTCTTGGGTTTGATAGCATCAACTCATTCATAGTTGAGTTGGAGAGTCGATCGTTGACATAAATGGGCTTGAAACTCCACGTTCTGCACAGCCATGGGGTGCTCTGGATGGGGGTTGACGCACCATTGCCTTTTTCCTGACCAAGCCTTTTTGTAGTGCAGCCCTACCGTGCAATATACTTCGCCATGTGTAGGATGGCCTATGACCCAGCTCAGCTTGCATGAAATCAGTATGCTTATGGTACTTAGCTTTCAGCACCCGTGCACATAAGAAGTTTGGGAACTGAAGCAATCTCCACCCCTATTTCGCAAGTAAAGCTTGGTTGAAAATCTCCAGGTCTCTAAAGCCAAGTCCCCCCTCATGCTTAGGTCGACAGAGGGACTCCCAGCTTCGCCAATGTATCTTATTATTGCCATTGTTACTCCCCTACCAGAAGCGTGCCATAAGTGAGCTTAATTCATCACAAAGCGTGGCGGCAGTTTGAACACAGTCATTGCATAGGTAGGGATGGATTGCGCCACAGCCTTGACAAGGACCTCCTTGCCCGCCTTTGAGAGAAGATATCCCTTCCATCCCTTAATACGGTTCCACACTCGCTGCCTGATGTCTTGGAAAACTTCCCGTTTTGCACTCCCTATCATAGGGGGAAGGCCAAGATATTTCACCTGACACCCTTCTTCAGTAACCCCGAGGATGTATTTAATCCCCTCCCTCAATTCCGGTGCACAGTTTGGAATGAATTGGATTGCCGACTTCTGAAAATTGACCACCTGTCCCGAAATTGCTTGATATATCTCCAGTACCTCCTTTATGGCCTAGCACCAGCAATCGTCGCCTTGGAAAATATTAGGCAATCGTTGGCAAAAAGGAGGTGTGAGATCTTCGGGGCATGGCAAACAGCAAAGGATTCCCACTTACCACTTTGTTCTGCAAAGTCAAGCATGGCCGAAAGACCCTCACTGCACAGGAGGAATAAGTAAGGGGAGAGTGCATCCCCTTGGCGCAACCCCCTTGCGGGCAAGATGGTCTCTGTGAGGTCATTGTTCACCCGAACCCTGTATGATGTGGATCGGACACAACTCATAATGAGGTTGATGAAGGGGGGCGGGAAAGACATCCTTTGCATGACCGAATTGAGGAAACCCCACTCTACCCGGTCGAAGGCCTTAGACATGTCAAGCTTGAGGGAGAAGACGCCTTTCTTTGCTTTTTTCTTTCTTTTGAGGCAATGGATCATCTCGAAAGCAATGAGTATGTTATCAGAAATCAAACGGCCCGGGATGAAGGCGCTTTGATTCTCAGAGATAAGCCTTGGCATGAGGAGCTTAAGCCGGTTGGCGATGGCTTTGGAAGCTATCTTGTATAGCACATTCGATAAGCTAATGGGGCGGTAGTCAGCCATGCTTGTAGGAGTTTTACATTTGGGGATGAGGGTGATGCAGGTGGACCACATCTCGGGAGGGATGTAGCTGCTGTTTAATGCGGCCAGAAGGCAATTTGTGACATCATTTTGGATCATGGGCCAGAACTTCTGATAGAAGCTGGGTGGCATTCCATCTGGGCCTGGGGCTTTCCCTGGGTTCATTTGGAATAGCGCCTCTTTAATTTCAGTAGGCGAGAAAGGCTTGGCCAACCCCAAAGACATGTCATCGCTAATCCTGTCAGAAAGTACAAAGAGATTGACAGAAGAGAGGGAGCTACACTGTGAGGAAAAAAATATTTGAAAAATAACCGACAACAATACCCATGATACCCCTGTGGTTGTGTATTAGAGCACCATTTGCATTAAGGAGTCATGTGATCATGTTTTTCTTCCTCCGTTGGTTCGCCTTCCTGTGGAAGAATGCAGTATTTCCGTCGCTGCACTCTAGCCATAGGGCCCGAGACCTTTGCCGCTATATGATCTCCTCCCTTTCTAAGAGGTCATCCAGCTTGGAGTGTAGCTCTCTTCGCCGTTGGAGTCGGCCTGCAGTAGGCCATAGGTGATCCAACATCTCAAGTTGTCTTCTGGTATGGCTAATTAGTTGGGGTATACTGCCATGGGTCGATGCATCCCATTGGGAGAGGTTGTGTAGGGTCCTACCCAACTTGCCTTCCACTTCCCTCAAGCTTCGTGCTTCCGACTCATTGCACCAGTAGATTCCACAATAGAATGCCAGGTCTCATCACGGCACCAGTGGTTCTCGAACCTTCCTTGGGACTTCCGACTACCCCGTGTGCTGGTCTGTACTGCTAGGGCCAGTTTGATGGGGCGGTGGTTGGAGCCGTAGGGCTTGAGATGGGACAGTCTGTAGTTTGGGAAGAGTACTGCCCATTGTGCAGAACAAAGGGCCCTGTCCAGTCGAAGCTTCAGATTGCGATAGCCTTCCCTACCGTTGTCCCTGGTGAAGATGTACCCTGTGAAACCCATATCCTCAACACCGCAAAAATCAGCAGTTTCCCTAAAAGCACGCATCAATCTCTCCGGCTTTGGCAACCGCCCCTTCTTCTCGTGTATCTTCATGATCTCATTAAAATCTCCAAGGACAACCCATGGCAAGGAGTTCATACCCTTCAGGTGCTGTAAGAGGTCCTATACCTGACTGGATCTTGGTCCCATAGCATGAAGCTAATCCGGTCCACATTATTAGACCAGACCTACCTGGGATGGGTTGTAACTGATTGGACCAATAGTGTCCTAGATGGAACTAAATTAGTGATAGTTCATAGTTCTAGTTAGAAAATTTCGTGTTGATCAAAGTACACATTTTCAAATATTATTTATGTAATAAAGAAAATTTCCTGCCGCTGATTTTTATCGTACGGGGAGAACATTCATTAATTTGTGTCCTTCGATCGGTAAGGAAGTCCAACATGTTCGCTATATAATAATGGATGAAAGGGGAAATAATTCGAATAAACAATAGTTTTAGGGCATTAAAATTCCGCATATAAATTCACAAAAGAATATTTTGCATTCCATCAAACTACACCGATCTTTATTCATACTCACTTGAGTAAAAAATTTCAATTTACTCAAGAAACAAATTGAATCTCTTTGAGGGGAGAATTATGTCCCCTCTCACCACCTCATTTTTTGATGTGTTGGTTCTTCTCTTCCTTTCCTAACTCATGCCGTATTTGGGTTTAACATTTTGGAAGATCTTTCGGAGGTGGCAAAAGTGACTCATTAGGACCTTTGCCATTGTCTACCAAGAATGCCATTTTAAGTCCCCATGTTGTGTGTACTTCTAGATGGCAATGCATGAACCACACCCCTGTAGTTGCAACAATAGACTGTTAAGTGTCAAGAAAAAAATGGTACAAGACCAAAGATTTTATGTAAACCAAGCCATTTTTTGAGCGTAAGAAGCTTACCAGGATTATCTGCGCGGAACCTAATGGCAACCCATCCACCTGAAGGTACTCCTATTGTGTTTCTTTCAACAGGGTCAATAAGATTAAATTTCTTGGAATCCTGCTTCGGGTTGTAATTGCCTATTCCCCTGCCAACCGCAAAGAAGTTGAACCCGTGCAAATGGACTGGATGGTTCTCGGGGGAGATGATCCCTGTATCCTGTAACACAAGTTGCACAGTTGAGTTGTACTTCAATCTGTAGACTTTGGTTCCCTTTCTGGTCTGCAGATTTGCTGGTCCTGATCCAGTGTAATTGAAAATATGTGGTGGTTTAGCAGGAAAATCAGTGGTGAACACACCGCTGATGTTAAAGAAGTGTGCCTGAAGCAGTGCAGTGGTGGGCATAACAAATGTGACATTATTAATGCTAGCAACAACCCTGCTTCCATTGGCGGCTTTGCAGCTAGGACAAGGGTTAACTCCCAACCCAACTGTAAAGAAAAGGTTGTGATCAACTGTTTGTGGGACTTTAGCTTGGTATTTCTTGGAGTTTAGGCTGCGTAAAGAATTAGTAAATTGGTTGGCGATGGCTGTGGCGTTCTTGGGAGGTGGAGTAGTAAGTGTGGTGGGTGTGTTGGCAAGAGTGCCTGAATAGTGAAGAGTGGCTGTTGCGGTCAAGTTATCTACTGCAATTGGAGAGTCCATAAATGGGGAGGCTGCAACCAAGTACTTGCCGGTGCTCTTGTCTGCTGTGACAAGTACATTAGTGGTCTGGCCTGGGGCAATTAAGACCGTGTCTGTTTTGAAGGGTTTTACATAGGTGGCATCAACTTCCACAACTGTGAGCTTGTGCCCTGCAATTTTGAAAAAAAGCTCTTCATTGAGTGCAGCATTGACCAGGCGTAGCATGTAGATCTTGCCGCTCTGGACTGGTAATGTGAAACCACCTGTAGATGATTGAAGTTGCTCCATTAATTACAATTCATGGAAGAAAAAACCATTAGGAAGAAAAAAAAAAAATAAAGCTGCCAATAGCATGGTCAGTTGCATACCTTGCGAAGAACAGCCTGAGACAGTCCCTGGATGTCCATTGATTGTATGGGCATCAGACACATTAGGTGCTAACCCTGATTTTAGAGCTTCATTGATAACAGCTTCAGTATCCGATTTCCACCATTCAGCTGCGTTTTATGTCACCAAAATAAACCAACATCAGTTATACATATTCATTTGATCTTCAAGTTAATTCTTCCAGACACTCAAAAGAGTCACAGTTCATCTTGTAATTCAATTTACAAGTTTTTGTATAAATTTTTCTGTTGCTCACCTAATACAACAACTACTTCCTTGTGTGGAGCAGGGAATGGATAGGGAACACCATGCTTGGGCAATATGACAAGGGCACCATGGACAGTGGACCTTAGCCACAGAATATGTGCATGCCACAGAAGTGTGCCCCTCTGCCCTGTGATTGTGAAGTTGTATACATAATTCTGCCCTGGCTGAATGGGGCACTGCGTTATATATGCTGGCCCATCAGCCCAACCGGTTCGCAGCTGCCTAATCCCATGCCTGCCAAAGGAAAGGAGGGGACTGTAAGCAACATAATTTCACATAATGATTAATAGATAGATAGTATTTTCACATGATGATTGACAAACAGTGTTCTTATAAGCTGACTTACCAATGGATGGAGACATTGTATTTGACATGGTTGACGACCCTTACAAGCACTGTATCGCCTTCCCTAGCATAAAGAGTGGGACCTGGGAATTGTCCATTGACAGTAACAATGGGTTTGCTTGAACATAGTCTTGTGGCATTTTTCATCACAACCTGTTTAGGTTGCCTCAATATTAGTATTAGTCAGTTTCCAAACAAAGAATGAAGAGGAGAAGGAGGACAGTGCAAGTGACTAAAATCTCTCACAAGTGGAATTAATTTAAGTGGTCTATTAGATTAAGCTGGTAATATGACACTTACATTAAAATTGTAACGCCGAACCCTGCACTCGACCAATGCAGGGAAAAGGCACGTTGCAAGAAGCAGAAATCGAAGCCAAGACTCCATTTCTTCCCTTACTGATATTTTCTCTAACAATCTTTCTCTTGTTATTTGACTGCTTCTTCCTTTCAGCTTGTTGTATTCATATGTGACTGGAAAGTGGACACCGACCTTATATAGGGTACGAAAATTGCTGCCATGTCATTTTTCCTGCGTTAGGTGATTTGTGGAAGTCTTGAAAATAAAGATTGAGAAGCTAATCTGTCCTGATTTCTTACATATTACACAATGTCTCCTCTAATGGCCAACACATTTGGAAATTGAACATTTTACGCATCCTCTTACATATATTTCATCTAATTAGGAATTTAAAAGCAAACTTCTGTTGTGGTACAAAATTAACCAGCAAATTAATGTGATGTCAGTTTCTACTATAGAGGGTCGAACACATACTGAAATCATTATTATTGGTTCTACCAGCTGAAACATATACAGTGATCCAACTAAAATTAGGAAGACTACCAAAAACAGAATTAATCAACAATTTGTCAAGACAGAGACCGTCAACCCATTAAGCATGGTTCTATTTCCTATTAAAAATAACAAAAACAGTAACGACCAATACAACTTTTTGTTAATAAGAGATTCTTTGGGAGGCAACATCCTCCATTGGCAAATGCACTGTTTTGGATTGATGATCACTAACGTTTCATATGTTCCACGGTGGAAGTGATGTCTTTTATGAACAAGGACCTTGATGTAGTCAAATCTATTGATTATATATCAACGATGATGATAGCAGACTGCAGAATTTACAATTAATTCCTTTTATGCTTCTAGTTTCCGCTTTTATTTCCCAATCTTCTTTTGATTGGTTATATTTAATTTCTAGAAGGTTGTTGAACTATCAGAAACATACACATCCCAATAAAAATTTAACCAAATCTCATTTTAGAAAATTAAACTCCAGCATCTACAGTTTTTGCATTGCCTGTACAATATCAATAATAGGGACTTCGAAAATGCTTCCATGACATAAGTAGTTCAGATTTTTAGTTTATAGACTATACCTAAGACGCTAAGATCACCAAATCGATTTATACTTGAGATTATTTGGAGCGTGAGTGATAAGTTCATGCTCGTATATTGGTTCGCAAATTGTATTCAAAAGAAGCAGCCTGGGAAATAAAGAAGAACGCACTCTCAAAACAAATGAAAATCGCATCACGTCAATGGTTAAAAAGCTAACTATGGATTTACATAAACAAAAGAGGAGGAGAAAAAGGAGGATGATAAAGCCCGAAGAGCAAATAGCTGAGCTAAAGGCCCAATCTTGATCACCTGCTGGCCTCATTAAGAGCCAGCTTTCTCATTTGATAGCTAAACCAATTTTGAGTCTTCCATCCGAACCCACGCACTTTGCTCTTTTTTTTTTCTTTTTTTTTAAATTATAATGACACTTTGCTCTCTAATTTGCCTGAGTAAAGTATTTCTTGGAAACATTATTACCTATGATCTAAAATCATGGAATTTATTTAGCATCTTATTTTTATTTTCTCCGTTTTCCTTATCTACAGCTAAGAAAAACCAAACTTCCTCTAATAATTTTTTCTCCCATTATGTATCCAATCAAACACAGTAGAAAGAATGAACTTCTTTACTTTAATTTTATTTTCCTTTCCCTCGCTTTCATATCTCTCTCTCTCTTTTATATTTTCCCAAACTCATAATAAAAATCCCCGCTATGCCAACAGATAAAAAATTAACTGGTGTGGTGTGCATTGTGCACCGTCAGGCACATACTCCCCCGGGTTCCAGCATCTCCCATACCTCTCATCCATCTTTTTTTTTGGTTGAACAATGTACACATTGTAGAACAAAAGAATTAATTAGCTTGCTATTCCCATGTCACCCATCTGATTCCCGAATCCATCAACCCAGCAGCAGAAGAACATAACGTGGCAAGATCTGAACGGCTATCCTCCCATGTTGACGGTGTTGATAATTTTGCGATAAAGTAGAAACCAACGATTCAACTTCCCGCTCTATAAAATTCACTTCCTACCCAAAATCTTTATATTGTAAGGGCCTGATTTTATGGGCCAACATAGGATCTATTTTTTTAGCTCTAAAAATATCTATGTTGGTATACATTATTATGTATAGAAATCTAAAACTAGTTCATTTATCCATAACATAATAAAATTTGTAATTAGATTCACAACTAATTAAATTTGTGAAGTCCCACCATAAGATTTCTTGGACACTACTACTAGAGATTTAGTGCCTCGAGCTGCATGGAGTATTTATTTTAAATCTTAAAATGCGTCATCCCTAGATTGGTTCACTATATATCATCTTAATTGCAGTTAGATTGTATTGTGGAGACAAAATATATAGGAAGACAATGCCACATTGCTGCGCAAAATAAAAAGAAAAAGCAAGGGCCGAAGTAGGGGCTAGTATAGTAATAGCACCATTTAAGTCTTGATAAGTCTTTAGTTTCTTTTCATTTGTTTTCTGCTTTTTGCCCCACTTTCATCTCTTGTTATATATTATACCCGCAAAATACCCGCCATACAGTAGATTCATAAACATACATCGAAATTAACTGTGCGGATTCGATTCCAGGATTCAGTACCAGCCCAGCGGCAGAAAAAGCTGATGCTGATGTCGCAAGATCACCAACCAAATGACTTACCCACCAAATGTGACAAGTAGAAACAAACCGGTTAATTACCTTTTTCCCGAAATTTAGGTTTAAAACAAAAAAAAATTGAAATGAAGGTACCTTAAATTTTTATTTTTTAACAAAAAAGCTTTAAATTATATTTTTAGTCAGAAATGGGTTGTTTTTGGGTTATACCAAAAGTTCATGAACTTTTCTATAACTTAACAACTTTTTACAAGAAAAAATAACAAGAGGGGTAAAATACAAAATTTCTTATATCATTAATCCTCAGCCAGTGGCAACTCTGTGGTAATTTAGGTGGACAGTGGACTACTACTACCCACGAACCGGGCAGATACAATGCGAATAAAAAGAGTATCTTTCATAAAGCTGCAACAGTTTGCTCTTTCTTCATCCTTCTAAACCTTAAATATTTATTAGGACCATTATGAATTCTAATATAAAATAATGTAATTTATGTTATCACCTTATTATTAGTTTCCTTGCTTTCCTCATTTATTTACAACTAAATAAACCAACCTTTCTCTAATATTTTTCCTCTCATTTTTTCATCCAATCAAACACAAGAAAAGAAAAGGAATGAGTTGTATGCTTTCCTCGTTCATCTACTCTCTTTTATTCTTTTTTTTCCTTTATTAACCTTTCTCCCACTTCCAATCCCCGCCATGCCACAGTGGAATGTTAAACCGACAAGCATCAAAATTCGATAACTAACTGGTGCGCATTGTGTGCACCGTCAGGCACATACGCACCTGGGTCCCACATCTCCCACACTTCATCCATCTGATTCCAGATCCATCAACCCAGCAGCAGAAGACGATGACGTGGCGAGATCAGGACGGTTATCCTCCCATGTTCACGGTGCAGATAATTTTACGAAAAAGTAGAAACGAACTTGCACAAAGCATCATCTTCCCGCGCTATAAAAATCACTCCCTCCACCTCAAATGTCTATAACGCACACGCCTTTTCCATTTCAAAATCTCCCGAATTCAAAACCTCCTCCCCTCTCTCTAACAAACAAACAAGCAAGCGAAAGAAAAAAAAACACTCTCGATTCTTCACATTTCGTTTCAGCGAAGTTTTACTTACACCGAGAGCGAAGATGATCGCTACTCTTAAGTAAAAGCTTCGCTTTAAATGATGCTCTTCTTCTTCTCCTTTTCGTCCTATGTAATCTGCTTATGCTAATCACGGTACTAAATGCGTTTTACTTGGTTTGTTTCAGAGCCGAAGAGCAAGGACAGCTGCAGCTGGTGGAGCGAGAGGAATTTGACGATGAAGAAGACTTGTTCGAAGCGATCGACAAGTGTAAGCCACAGAAAACGACGCGTTTCTCGCGATCGCCCTTGGAGTTTGATTTTCATTCTCTGAATCTCGTTTCGCTCTGTTGTGTTTTAGTTTTTGCTCAGTAAACGATGAGATCTGTTTGAGTAATCGGTAATACTAAAATGCTAGCTCGGTTTTTGTTGCTTTTCTTGGTTGTGTCTGGATTCAAGTGGTCAGTGAAACTTTCTCTTTGTTATTGAGTCGATTATGAGTTTAAATGCTTTGTTTTCCTCTTCATCTCGCTTTACAGCCTTAGTTTCCCCTTTGATTCTCCTTTCTTCAGTTAGGGGCGCAAAGTTTTGAATGAAACGGTATTTCTTAGATGATTTAAGCTATTTTTGCTTGTTTTTGAGCGTGTCCATTATGAGTAATGCTTTGCCCATCGTATCTGAACAGAATAGTTAAGAGAAAGAGCCCACATGCGTGGTGTCATTTCACTTTGAATTTTTTTGTATGCATGGCATCTCTATTTCATGCAAACTGTGTTATTCTTTTTCTAAATCCTTTACAATATAATGAGAAATTGTATTCTCTAATGTAGCTATTGAAGTAATTAATGCGAGGAAAGGAGGACCCCGAACTACTCCCAATGAACTCTGTAAGAGTTCAGTGGCCATCGCCCTCATCAAGCAACAGAAACCAAATCAAGGTATGCCAGTTAATGGTCGGATATTTCATTTCACCATTTAATAACTATATTTTAAGGAGAATCTGATCTCACTCCAGAAAAAGGTCGTCTCGCTTTCAAAAAAGTTGTTACAATCATTTGGAATCACCCGTTTGTGAGTGAAAATTGGCCCCGGTGATTTACATTTTATTCTATATCGGCCCTGTCTGTAATCTACGACAAATTCCTTGTTCGACAGAACCCCAATCGAATTTATAGAAGACGGTGAAATTCGGACGGGATTTAATAGTTTTGTGTCAGAAATCATCTTGAACGTTCCGGGTTTTGGTGTGATTGAATGCACTGGAGAAGCAAGAGCAGATAAGGAGAGATCATTCGTTTCTGCTGCAGTTCTGCACTTTATGAGCTTGAAAACATGGGCTACTTATCTTGGGTGACTCGAGCTAACTTGCTTACGGCGTAATATAGTATTTCTGCTCTAATTGAGGAAGGCGAAGGTAGTCGCAGAGGTGCATTTTTTGCTAGCAGGTCTCAATCAAGAACATGACAACCTGTTCTCTATGTTAAATAGAAAGCGACCATCATAAAGAAAACGTTCGTGTTAGGATACAGCTAGGAATCATTGATGTGGTGAATGGCTTCATCATTCATCATCAGTCCACAGCCTGTTGTCCCCTGTAAATGGCTGATTGTATGAATATAATTCCAAGAGGTAATTCTTAGTTCTATTAGTGAATCGGTCATGAATCGGTTATGACTATTTTTGCTTGTTTTTGAGTGTTTTTTTTTTTTTTCCCCCTGGATTCAAGCTGATTGAAGCTTTTCGTTGCTTTTGAGTCGATTCTGAATCCTGTTTTTCCTCCTCATTTCGCTCAACAAATTTAAAAATCCTCGTTGTTTCTGTTTACCTTTTTCGGTTCTCTTCCTCTACTCTTCTGCTTTCCTCCGCTGTTCAGCTATGAGCACAAAATAGTTGAGCCTTCTCTAAATCTAGACGATTATTATTTTCCTCGTACTTTTTTGCATTATATCTTGATTTTCACTGCTATGTTGAATTTCTTCCTCTGTTGTTTTGTACTGTGATGATCACATTGTTACATTTTTTCCCTTAATTTGTATAGTTACCTGTTGTTTGGATAGTGATGTAGCGTTTATGATTCTAAAAATTGGGTTCGTTCAATATTCAACACAAGTACAATAGTTAAGATGTAGATATATGTAAATCCTGAGATATAGAGCTGGTAGTAAGTTACCTGATTGATCATTTTCCAGAGCATCAACGCCAGCGGAGCAGGCTGTTGCATTCTTTCATATTCACATAATTTCCTGCTTAGCAAAATGTAGCCTATTATGACGTGTTATAATTTCCATGCCAGTGATCTCCCAAGGAATCAATTCGGGGGATGTGAAGAAGCTTCAGGATGCAGGTATCTACACCTGCAATGGCTTGATGATGCTCACGAAGAAGGTACAATCATTTTGCAGCTCAAGTCTCGTGAAGGCTTTGCACGATTTTAATGCTTGTTTCCATTTTTCTCTTGCAGCACTTGACGGAAATCAAAGGTTTATCCGAGGCTAAAGTTGACAGGAACTGTGAAGCTGCAGAGAAAATAGTGGTTTGTACTAGAATTATCTGATACTGAATATGATAGTAATTGTTGAAACGGTTGTTTGGGTCCAATTGAATTTATTTTCATGTTCCCCTTTCGGAATTTTGGCCATATAACTGTAAGTGATGCTTTGATCAAACTAAGTTTAAGGTTCTTTTACTAAAATATATAACACCCCCTTCTCTTATTTGCTATATATCCCGATCGAACATGGCTTAACGGATTGTTTCATGCGAGGTTGTGTTACTGATATATTATTGTCATGATTAATACAGTTGGAAGAATTGGCGCTGGGGCCATAAGGAAGCTTTTGGTGAATTTGCATGCAAGATGAAAATCATATTTCAGTTCCCATGTCTCTTTTACAGCAGCTCTCCATTTTAAACGTATAAAGGAAATCTTTTACACTAAAGACTGCGTAGAAGAGGGTTTTATTGAAGTCATGGAATAGAGGAATTTACAATCATTGAAATGCCCGGCAGTACAAGGTGGTAACACCTAGAGTGAGTACTGCTTTGATTTTTCCTCTTACAGTTTCTAATACTCAGAGGTCTATATGCTGCGGTCAGGTAACTAAGAAAAATAGAGACTTCTACTCTAAGCATGGTAACAAGTCTGCCACTAACCTGACATGATGAATCTATATTTGTGAACAAAAACCAAGACCTAACATAACCGTAGTACTGATGTCACTAGCTCAGGGGATGTTAAGAACGTCACTAACCACCACTGCCTCGGTTAGATCTTCAGCCAAGGTGCCCCGGTGCACCGTGAAGATGGATGTATTTGGCTCCAATACCAACAACCGGCGGCCCCCAATAAGAAAGTAAATTCCTCGTTGATCTTCAAGCAGCGGTCGCATGGTAGAAACAGAGCTCATCCCAATAGCACGACAATTGGAGATGAAAGGTGTAGAATTTTTATGGATATATGAGGAAAAGGAGAGTGTTTGGGTTATAACAAACCATTTATTTTATAATTGATAATAACTTCTTATCCTGTCAATCTTATCATAAAATATATTACAGCTCAAAAACATCTTTTCAACACTCCTCCTTAGTTTTGATGCTGTAATCATCGTAATATATGAACTCTTGCCAAAGGTTATATCTGATCTTTTTGCACTTTGTGCTTCTGCATCAGCATTATATGAAACACCAAAAAATTGCTCTTCTTGTTCTTCTTTCTTCTTACACACTTTGACAATGTGTTGTTGCACTTGAACATTTGGCCTCCTCATCTCCATGTGGTAGTCATCTCCTGTAAAGTTTGGTGGTGGTGAAATATAACTTTCTGTAGACATTTTTTTGGTTATGGTATTTTTTTGTTGGGTATATCTCTCAAGGGTATTGCATATAGCACAATATTTTTTGTTGGCATATCTCACACTCTCAAGCCCCTCAAGAATAAAGCTCCGCTACCATGTAGAAATTTTATGGATATATCAAGAAGGGTGGAAAGGAGAGTGTTATAACAAAGCATTTTCTTCATATTCTCTGGAAGCTTACACAAAAGCTTACATACAACCTAACATTACAACAATATATAGAGAGAGGTTAACATATAAGTTATAACTGATAATAACTTCTTATCCTGTCAATCTTATCATCAGACATAATAAATTATAAGTGCTATAATAAAATATAATAAAATATATTACAGCATATTCTCTGGAAGCTTACACAAAAGCTTACATACAACGTAACATTACAACAATATATAGAGAGAGGTTAACATAGAAGTTATAACTGATAATAATTTCTTATCCTGTCAATCTTATCATCAGACATAATAAATTATAAGTGCTATAATAAAATATAATAAAATATATTACAACTCAAAAATATTGTTCCAACAAAAGGCCACGATACAAGTGATACCCGTCACAACACACTTTCCCTTCCAAAAGAAAAATCCCGAGAAGAACTTAGCAGTTTGGGTTTGTTTGTCTTCACCGCCGAGGGGCAAGATTGGGATCTTCTCCTCATCGCACCACGCGCCGTCAGCCAGCAGATGCGCCCTGCCGGTGCCTTGCCTTGCAAGGAATACGTAACCTCCACCGTCACCGGCCCCAGCCCTTTCATAACCAGAGAAGCTGTATTGTTGTTTTCCAACAGGCAGTGACGCCAGCCTCCGCGCAACGCCCATATTAGGGTTCAGAAGAAGGAGCGACGGTGGTTTATGGACGGCGCCCAGAGAAGTGACGGCAACTATACCGACGTCCGCACCAAGAACAACCATGTAGTTTCCCCTGACGTTAAGATAACCGCACCTGGGTTTACCGAGAATGTCGCGCTCTGGTTTCATCTTGAAACTGTAAAGAATTGTTCCTTTAACAGTTTCAGGGAACAAGATTTGGGGCACTTTGTGATTCTTGGACAGGTAAAATATCACCTATTTTTTTGATAAAACAACAAGAAAGAATGAATTAAGATACAAGAAATCATGTATAAAGATATGATAAAAAAAACGCAAGCAATAATTAGCATTAGA
Source organism: Turnera subulata (assembly GCA_028386065.3). Lineage (NCBI taxonomy): Eukaryota > Viridiplantae > Streptophyta > Magnoliopsida > Malpighiales > Passifloraceae > Turnera > Turnera subulata. Next base: position 26,573 of record JAKUCV010006134.1, read on the forward strand.
GAGAGGAAAAGTAAAAATTACCTTGTTCTTGGCGCTTAAAGCTGCCTGATACTTCATGAAAGACGGTGCTTGAAGATTCTTCCATGGGAAGCCTTGGAGCCAGGGGCGGATATAGGGAGAAGCAAGCAGGGGCCCAGGCCCCCCTAAACTAATAATAAGTATATATATGGTAATAAAATGAAGTAAAATGTGCTATGGCTTGGTGGCAAGTGTGAGTACTTGTTAGGCAAATAACATGGGTTCGAGTGGATGGTTACGCATTTTTCACTTTTTTTTGCGCATTTCCTAGAAATTATATAATTTTGGCCCCCCTAACAAAAATTTCTAGATTCGCCCCTGCATGGAGCTTCATGAGATCACTTGTCGGGAGACGTTTCATGATGAGATCCTGGAGCTCTTCTGGAAGTTTGGCCACCCACTCCAATCTACCTTTTTTCCTGAGGAAAAATTAGGTTTTCAAGCAAGAAACAGACTTTTGGTTAATTTGTTGAAATCAACCTAGAGTAAATGAAAGCAGAAGAGGAAAGTGGAGTGTTGTTACCTATAATTTGAATTTCCGTGCTTTTAGTCAAAGCCCTAATATTTTATTAAAAAAATATAATCTATATGTAAAAAGTAAAAGTTTGGCTAAATACTTCAAGACAACCAGTTATACTACCTATCAAACTATCAAACAATTTCATCGAGAATCAACCATATGTAAAGGTATTATAATTAATACAATTTCGTAACTAAATAATTACAAAATCGTCTACCTCTGCGACACCTTCTTTACATAGTGTTAAAATCTTGATTACAAAATTATCTAAATATAACCCCATATTTAGAATAGACAGTGTTAACTCTTGTTTGGATGTAGATTCGATTCATTCATCCATGTACGTACCTCTTCATCTAGAAATTTACCGAAAATCACTCTTTATCCGCGCTTTCACCTTATATTTCCTATCCTCATTGACCTCAAATGTCATGCGGATTCGATTGATGAATGTTTTATAAAATTTGTTGAATTGGATATACAACTCATGTTGGAAATCAGGTTAAAAAATACCAACGATTTACATTTTTTTATTAAAAAATAATATCACAGTAGATGTGTGGCGAAGAATAAAATTAATAAGAATAGCATATCTAATACTTTTTTAGAAGCCTAAAAAATAATTTATATTTTCGTGAATTGCACTCATCTTTTTCAAAGATTTCCGGAAGAAATCACTACCGTCAGGCAACGCCCCAGGGTCCCACATCTCCCACACTTCATCCATCAGATTAATTCATCAACCCAGCAGCAGAGGATGATGACATGGCCAAATCAGGGCGGGTATCCTCCCATGTTAAACGGTGTAGATAATTTTGCAAAAAAGTAGAAACGAACGATCACAAACCATCACCTTCCCGCTCTATAAAATTCACTCCCTCCCCCCTCAAAAGTTTGTAACTCTCACGCCTTCTCCATTTCAAATCTCCCAAATTCAAAACCTCCTCCTTTCCCCTAACAAACAAACAACCAAGCGAAAAAAAAAACTCTCGATTCTTCACATTTCGTTTCAGCAAAGTTTTACACCGAGAGCGAAGATGATTGCTACTCTTAAGTAAAAGCTTTGCTGTAAATGATGCTCTACTTCTGAGTCTAAATCCTATTTTTTCACCTCATTTTGCTTAACAAATTTTAAAATCTCCATTGTTTCTTTTTACCTTCTTCGGTTCTCTACCTCTACCCTTTTACTTTCCTCCGCTGCTCAGTTAAGAGCACAAAATAGTTGAGGCTTTTCTAGATCTAGACGATTATTAGTATCGTCGACAGCGCTTGCAACGCCGTGAACTGCAGCGCCGAGTCAAGCAGCGAGTCGCGTCTCTGCCATAGCAGCAGACCCTCCTTCGTACGTCGTCAGTCGCCGCCACTTCGCCGTGCAGCAGCTTTACGGGGTCTCGGGCAGTCCACGTCATCAGCGAGGTTGCCCGAGACCCCTAAAAGGAACGAAAAATAAGAGTACAAACCCGTAAAAGGGACAAGAAACATTGCAGACCCCAAACGATACTTTTGAAATAGTACGAACCCTATATATGTAATTTACTCTTTTAACATATCTACAGCCAACCTCTTAAATACAATATGCTATATAGTACATTCTTATCACTAATATCAAAGCATCACTTCCAAAATACTTTTGCAATTTCACGTGCATTACTTCATAAAATAATTTTTTTATTTTATGTTTATCCAAATCCTAAGAACTACCCATAAATGCCATCTTACCCCGAAACCATCTACAATCTCACCATTGGGAATGAACTCATGACCTCCTAGATAAACACCAAACACCAAAAGAGATGCCACTATATCTAAACAGTATTTTTAGTCATAATGTTTTTTTTTATTATTTCATATATTATGTTAATATTGAAGCATCATTTTCTATATTAATGCTTTGATAACCATGTCAGAACAATAGCCCTTCGCTAGAGGGGGGTGAATAGCGATAATCGAATTAAAACGAAATAGGCAGGAATCAAATGCGGAATTGAAAGATTGAAGGACACAACCAATTTATCCTGGTTCACACACACTCTACTAGTGTGGCTAATCCAGCCCTTCAAGTCTCACTTGAAGATTTCACTATCTAGTGTTAAGCTTACGGGTGCTTAACAAACCGTTA
>JAKUCV010006134.1:30317-91941 GCA_028386065.3 Turnera subulata
ATATACTTCTTCCTATCTTCCCCCTTTTGGCATTAGCAAAAAGAAATAGCGATTAGAAGAGGTTGGGAAGTGCTTATGTAAGAAATAGGTGGAGCTTTTGAAACATATTAGCTACACCTATACACTTCTATATGTGCTGAAATGAAGAATGGTAAAACCCTTAATCTTCTTATTGCCATTTCCTCCTATGTATATGGCACGTTCCCCCTATCTAGTTGCTTTGGTGAGGGGAGTACCTGCAAAAGAAATTAGGGGACTCTCCGACGCTCAAGTCAGTAATGTTCAAAAGAATATAAATAAGGAATGCAGAGATTACATCAAAGTAGAGTCAAGAATGCCAAGTTCAGTTCGAATACGAAAGTATGACTCTTTTTCTAAAGGCTTTGTAAAGATGTCAGCTAGTTGAAATTTTGTTTTAACAAATTCAATGGTTATATCTCCTTTAGACACATGATCCCTAATGAAGTGATGCCTAATGTCTATGTGTTTAGTTCTAGAGTGAAGGATAGGATTCTTGGACCAAGGCACTAGACTAAGGCTTAGACCATAATCCTTTAGTTGTTGCTTCATCCAAAGAATTTGTGCACAACAAATTCCAGCGGCAATGTATTCCGCTTCGGTGGTAGACAATGCAACACTAGCCTGTTTCTTGCTAAACCATGAAACTAGTGAGCTCCCTAGGAGATGACTTGTACCACTAGTGCTTTTTCGATCTAATTTGCAACCTGCAAAATCAGAGTCGGAATAGCCTACAAGATGATGCGTAGAGCCTTTAGGATACCACAATCCAACATTTATTGTGCCTACAAGATATTTCATTATTCGTTTTATAGCCTTAAGATGAGACTCTTTAGGACAAGGTTGAAACCTTGCACACAAGCATACACTAAACATGATATCAGGCCTACTTGCCGTAAGGTAAAGAAGTGATCCGATCATACCTCGATATTTCTTAATGTCAACTTCAATACCTTTCTCATCTTTGTCCAATCGAGCCAATTCCAATGATCTTTCCTTTGCTGTTGTCTCCAAAGACAACGTTTCCTCCATCTGATGGCTTTATTTGCAAAAATTTGGATGCTTCTCCTGTCATGTGCTTGGAGCATCTGCTATCAAGGTACCAAAGTACACTTGATGTCTTCAAGCATACCTACAACATCAAATCAATGAGATTTAGGTACCCAAATCTTCTTGGGTCCTTGAGTGTTAGTGCATAGTGGTTATGAGCTTCTTCTTGAGCCCAATGCCTATGCCTAGTGAAACAAACAGGAGCAATATGTCCTATTCTATTGCAATAATGACAAATGACATTTGGGTTATGCATTCTTCTAAGTTGATAGTAGTTACTATGTTTCTTATACTTATGTACATTACTCACTTTGTTTACCTTAGGTTGTACCTTAGGTTTCTTTGATTCAACTTTATGTCTTTTAGGTTCATTTCTAAAACCTATTCCATGCCTAGTAGATTGCAAATTTCCTAGCATAGAATTCAGATTCTTGTGTGGAGTATTAAACTTTTTCAGGGTTGTCTCAAGTTGTTCAACTTGTTTCCTCAAAGGTGTACATGATGAACATTCCTCTATACTTTTCTTTTCAAGCATCTTATTTTCATTCTTCAGCTTCTCATTTTCACATGCAAATTTTTTATTTTGTTCTTTTAAGGAGCCACATGATACACATTCCTTAGGTGTGTCTAGAGTCTTAATTTCTTCCTTGAGATTCTTATTCTTATTAGATACATTTTCCATATCATTTTCCAAAGTTACAACTTGTTTCTTTAAGCTCTTATTGACTTTAGAAATAGAAATGAATTCACCACAAAGCACATCAAATGCATTTTGTAGCTCTTCATATGTGAAATTTTCATTTGGAGAAGTGGTACTTACCTCTTCCGGTTCTTCCCTTGCCATGAGACATAGCTTAGCCTTTCCGAACTTACAAACCACGTTGAAACATTACTTTCTAAAAGAAGTTTTTTAGTTTTATATCGTTTATGGAGATCAAAGAATGTTAGCAGAAGATACTCTTTCAGTAGAACACTAATAAGTCATTGTCCTGATAAGTTTAGTCTTGCAATCTGATAGTGTTAGATAGAGATATACTATGACTTGTACTCAACGTCTTTTAGTCACTGTAAATGTCTACATGATGTAAACCTAGTCTGCTATATAATCAATACACAGGCTACGCATTCAATATGCCTTTCACAATTCATACTCTCCTAGTTAGATAGTTCTACATGGTAGCGGAGCCCTTAGCCTAATCGCACTAAAACAATTCAACATCCAGTGTATCTTTCTACCTTTTGCTTTCTGATTCATTATGGCCATCGAAAATGTTCCTGCCATTTCCTCTTCTGGTACTCCTTCGGTTAGTTCTTCCATTGATCCCAACCTTTCTACTGGAGCTGATTCATCCGCTGTTCATGTTGTTGTTGCTGTTCCTTCTGCTCATTCTAAGGGTGTTCATCTGTTGTCACACTCTCATCACTTTGTGTCTATTCAATTAACAGATACAAATTATGTCTTCTGGAGAGCCCAAATAGAACCTTTTCTTGTAGGACAAGGGGTGTTAGGCTATGTCACAGGAAGTTTCCCTTGCCCACCGTAAACCATTATTGCTACTGATGGTTCTCTTCAGCCGAATCCGGCCTATACCAAGTGGTACTAGCAAGATCAGGCAATTCTGAGTACCATTAATTCCTCTCTTTCAGTAGAGGTTTCCCCCAATGTTGTTGGTAAACAAACATCCAAGGAAGCCTGGGATGCACTTGAATCATCTCTTGCGTCTCCTAATTAGGCGAGACGAATGGCTATTCATACAGCTCTACAACAGATCACTCAACGACCCGATGAACCGGTCCTTTAATATATGAACCGTGCTAAACGGTATTCTGATGAGCTTGGAGCAAGTGGTCAGGCTCTGTCTCCTCTTGATTTTCAAATCAGTCTTATCCGTGGCCTTCATCCGGATTTAAAGACTTTTGCCACTACTATTACTGCTCGACCTCAGCCGTACTCTTTCTCTGAACTCCTAGGTGCTCTCATGAGCTATGAGTTTCTTCATAATGACCCTGTTAAGACACTGTCCATTGATACCACACCACCAATTGATCTTATTCCAAAAGATGCTGCAATTTCTATTCAACCCTCGGCTTATGCTGTTCAGAAACAACAATTCTTTACTCCTTCCCGTGGTGGCCGAGGTGGACGCCGTGGTCGTGGCCGCAATAATCGAGGAGGTAACTCCAGAAATTATAATGATTCTCGGTCTTATCGTGGGTCTAAAACCAGTAACCGTCCATGGTGTCAACTATGCAACCGTATGGGGCACACTGTCCATACATGCTATCAGAGATATAATTCCTCTTCTCCCTCGGTTAATACTGTTACTAACCCCTATAATGTTCATCAGTGGATTCCTGATATAGGTGCAAGACACCATGTCACATCTGATCATTATAGTATTCAGCCATATTCTGAGTTTACTGGTGGCGATACGGTTCAAGTAGGAAATAGGCATGACCTTTCCATCTCGGGTATTGGTAACACTCTTCTTCCATCTTCTTCTTGACCTTTACTCCTCAAATCATGTCCCTGAAATAAAAAAATCCCTTTTATTTGTCTAACAATTTACCCATGATAATAACGTTTATTTTGAATTTCACCCTGATTTGTTTTTTGTTAAGGATCGCACCACTAAGAACCTCTTCATTATAGACACGAGTAACAATGGTCTGTATGTGTTTTCACCAAATCCTGTTGCATCCTCTGTCTCTACACTGTTGACAGTTAGGGTTGGAGAAGACATTTGGCACCAGCATCTGGGACACCCGTATCATCAACTTCAGCAGTTTTTATTTCAGCATCATCATATTCCTCTTACACGTAGTTCATCCCCAACTTTCCTGTCTTGCATGTCCATTAGGCAAATCCACACGTTTATCTTTAGCATCAAGTACTCATCGTGCAACCAAACCTTTGGCACTTGTTTTTAGTGATGTTTGGGGTCCTTCCCCTCATTTCAGTATTGATGGTTATAAATATTATGTTGTCTTTCTTGATGATTTCAGCAAATTTCTTTGGTTTTATCCGCTTAAGCACAAATCTGATGCCTATCAAACATTTCAGCTTTTCCAAACTACTGTTGAACGTATATTTAACACTAAGATAAAATCTGTTCAAACTGATTGGGGGGAGAGTACCGATCTTTAAGAAAATTTTTTGAGCAATAGGGTATCCAACACAGAATCATGTGTCCACACACACACGAACAAAATGGTTCCATTTGATGTGCATGAAATTACATATATTTTACAGCACACACTACAGTCTTTTGGCCTTATATTTGTCATTTATTCATGCATTTAGATTTCAATTTGTTACTTTTTATGCCAAATCCCACTTTCCTTACCAATTGTTGCTTTCAGGTGCAATTTGGTGCTTTTTGGAGCATAACTAATGATTTTTGGTCAGCAGCGCCACGCTGCCAAACGAAGTCAATCTAACCTGGCCAAAAATCCCTTTCTGCTGGAGAAACTGCATTATTTGTTGTGCAGCGCCCCGCTGCATGAGGAAATGCACCATTTTGCCATGCAGCACCCCCCTGCGACTAAATCTACCTATGAGCTATTTTTCCAGAGATTTTACACCTACAAGTCAGGAGTATCTAGGAGATTATTTCGACACCTCTTGGAAGGAAAGAAGACTTTTTGCTGTTAGACTTCTAGAAGGAAACTTCTTATTCAAGAAATAGGGTTTTCACTTGAAAACCTTATAAATAGAAAAGAGATGAAACCCTAGATCTATCTTTCGGCTTCTCTTCTGTACAGAGAAAAAGGAGTTTGAAGACAGCAAGAGTTGGAGATTTCGGCTACAACAAAAAGTGAAGAATTTAGGTCTACACATCATCATGATCATGTTGTCGATTACTCTTTCTTTTGTTATTTTAGTTTTTATTATGAACTAAACTCTTATTCTAGGTTTATGGGATGTAACTACAGCACCATGTTTGATTAATAATTCGTGTTTGGTTTTTTAGCTTGTTTTATCTTGATTCGGTATAGGGCAGCTTACTAGTGTATGCGGCTTGATCACCCTCACACACTTCTTGGACGACTTAGTGAAGCACCTAATGGAGAAACTAAGAAATCAGATCGTCCTATACCGAACCTCTACCCCTTCTGATTGTATGATGAGACTTTAGGGTTAGTTGAGGATAACAGCGCCTGGCAGTGTACGCACTGCGCCCTAGAAACGGCAACACTGGCGAAAGCAGGTTGTTAGGGAATAGGGTAGGTTTATAATTATATGTGACAGTAGTTGTAGACAACTTAGGCCAGGTAGCCCTTCATGAAACACCCGTGTCCCAATTTTACAAATAAAATACTCAAACAAAGGAAATTACCAAAATATCCCTGAAACCCAGGACACGAAATCCAATATCAAAACAATAACTGGAAAGAGATTCTAAATATTCCGAGATGTCATAAAGAACAAACACAAAACCGGCTTACTAAGCCTCAAGTCAACCCGGCATCCTGCCGATACATCACCAAATACCAAATCCCGGCAACCCGCCGATAATATAGTCAAAAATCAAAGTGGCATCTCATCAAAATCCAATGCAGCGGAAGAAAAGATAAATTAAAGCAAAAGTAAAAATGAGATGCAAGTCGGCTCTATGGATCCAACCGGGAGAAGAAGCACAGCTATCTGCTGAGATAACCACGTCCGTACTCTGGAAGGGTAGATAGTGACTGCGCGCTAACTAAGAGTCTGAAAAACAACGTTGGCGATTATGTGAGTCGCCTACTCAGTGAGCAGTATAAATCTAATTATGTAGGTGTGCAGAAACAAGTTCGAAAGGAGAGAAGAGAAACAAGACAAGTATGCAAACATACAACAACCAGTACTAACATGCCAAGACACTCAAGCAAATAGTTCATTATTCTCCATCTGTTGTGTGTTAGGTTTTCTTATTATAATTTATTATTCAGGGCCCCCTACTGTGTGCGTCGAGCTCGGTCCCGCCTCATGAGATAACCAGGCATAAGCCCAAATAAACCAGGCACGAAGCCCAACCAAATCCATAGAGAGAGAGAGAGAGAGACAAAGAGAAAGAGGGAGGTAGAAGGAGGGAGGTAGAACCGGTCATTACAGACCCATATGCTTATCCGCATATCACATGCTATCCCGCATGCAAACCCGAGGGGTATCACTTCCCGCTCGAACCAACCGGTCATCAGCACACAGTAGCCTATCTTCTACTGTACATTATCTTCATTCACAAGTTATGAGTTTATGTGTGCCAAGAATCGTGATTTAACAGGGTTGTGTGTATTCTCATCTCAGTCAAATATCTGGGTCTCCGACCCACAGCACATCACACAAATTACCCAAAACCACACCACATGTTATCACCATAACAATCCAAATATTCATGCTCAAAAGCAAACAGTAAGACATAGGCATACAATACGGATCACAGCATGTTAGCAAACAGGCATGCAACTCAAACAGACCAATCCAACAAGCTCATGCATACAAATATAAAAAGACGTATAAAGTCACCTCAACGACAATTGTCCAGTGGAGCTTTTCCCAAAACAGATCCTCCAGCTCCCGAGGTGTTACCCGTGCCTGAATACCGGCACACACAACAAATTACAAACAATTATAATAAAAACGTGCATGCATGATCACTAAATGCTCAACTGAGTTAAACCCGTCCTTAGTTAGCCAATTATGTAACTTCTGGGTCTAAGCCCGACAAGATGTTCTCTCACCTAAACTCCGAGTATCGGGACCTAAGGTTCACCGGGCTTAGGCCCAACTAAGTCCAAAAGTAGCTCCCGGGCCTATGGCCCACTCATTAGGTTCTTTACGAGTTTCCTGCCTAGAGCCCAATCTAAGTCCAAATTCAATTTCCGGGCCTAAGGCCCACTTTCTTAAGTCCTTAATCAACCAAGTATGAAATTGGGCTCGAAGCCCGTTACTTAAATCCAGGTCAATCCGAGCCCAAATGTTCCCGGCCTATGGTTCTACCCGTGTCGGTAAATTCCCGGTTATGTTCCACATAATTCCCGTTCTCGATTTCTATTATGTACATTAACAATAATACATAACCCAATCCGAAATTAAAGGTACATGCCATGAATGAATACAAATTACACAACCAAGTAATACCGTTAAGTGTCGGAACAAAAACCCGAGCCTCGCCGGAAAATTCCCGAGCCTCGCCGGATTCCGGTGAACCTCACCGGAATTCACCAAAAACTGCAGAAGCACCCCTCCAATGATTCTGCCACCATTCAACACGCAACAAACGCATCAAGCACCTCCATACACAGAACCAATACCGAATTTAAAGAGGAAGGAAACTAGGCCTTACCGGAAATGGATCCGTGCACAGCAGCAGCGAACCCATAGCCACAGGTCTCGCAGTTCAACAACCCGAGCCCAGAAACCTGCTGCCGAAAAAATCAACCACCAAAACCAGCAAGCATCGCCGGCCAAAACGCATCACCACACAACCCCATCAACAGCCAACGAACACCCACCGCCATCCCGACCGAGACGACACAACAACAACAAACTAAACACCACAACACACACACATCGACATCAGACCATGGAGAAGCAAGGAGAAAGAAAAGAAAAGAAGAGGAGCAGGGCTTACCACGGCGCAGCGACTCAAATCCGACCCGAGGAGCGCGTGCAAAACGAAGCCCCCCGGCCCTCTTCCCTTGCACAAGTGCGGCGGCGGCGACACAAAGAGGAAGGAACTAGATGATGGCCGTTGACGGGTGTGTGCGTGAGGGAAACTAAAGCGCCCCGACCCGTATTTACCGTAACACAGTAAACACATGCCGAAACTATTCATATTGATAGAACAGACAGTACAACGTGCAAATATTATACAACAACAAACCATGAAATACAACTGTCACCCACACCCGGGGACCATTATTCAATCCAAACACAGTGCTCAACAGCAGCAGCAGATAGTATCAGTAATATATATCACAGGAATTCAGCAATATAGCATCATATATCACACAGCAGCGGAAGACTTTATGCACATGCAGCGGAGGTATGGATCCGGAATCAGGCGGAGAAGAAAGCAGCAGTCATCGAACGTCGTACCTGAACTACGAGACAACTTAACCTACGGGATGAAACCCCGCAGGCGAGGGGTGAGTCCGAAGTGCTCACCAACGAAGGATAAACAATGATATGCAAGCAACCGTAATGCCTAAAAGCAATCACAGACAAGCAATAACATATCACAATAACTAAGCCAAGGCCAAAAGAATATTAATTATTATTACCAATTTTATCTTCCGGGCCCCCGTCACTGGACAAGCTAGGTTCGTACCTGGTTATCAATTAATTCCGGATGCTAGGTCAAGAACCAATCCACATCTCAAAACCCGGATATTTGGTATATCCAAACCACTGGGTATTCGATATACCCCAACCTCAGGCAACAACATGCCAACCGGATATTCGGTATATCCGAACCACTGGGTATTTGGTATACCCTAACCACAGGCCAAAAAGCCAAACGGATATTCGGTATATCCGAACCACTGGGTATTTGGTATATCCTAACCACAGGCAACAAGCCAACAAACCAAGTAACCGACCAAAGCATCCCAAAATTAATTTTCAAACCATCGGGTCGTACCACTACTTTCCACATGACAATTATATCAACATCTCAAATCAGTTCCAATTTCATATTCCAATTTCTTTTTCTCAATTTCCACAGTCAATAGTTCAACATAAATCTCAGCATATTATCCACAGAATCAATATCACAGCCCAATGGCAACAATAATATCCACAGCAGACAATCAGCCAACAATCAACAATTCAGCAGTTCAATCGAACAACAAAGCACACAAAGTATTACAGGCAACATAACAAGGGTTATCCATCCTCACCTTAGCCGATAATCAATTATGGAATTGTCCAGCAAGTTCCAAGTCCGGTTCCTCAGCAAATTGCTCGTTATCAATTCCTATATCAATCAAATAATATGCACACATAAGATGGTATGCAAATGCCATGCTAATACTGTATACCGGAAAATAGACACTAACTCGGCTCGGTTATTCCCTCGGATAATTTCCATTATCATCATCATTCACCATTTATTTTCAAGTGTCCAAATACCATACTATACTTATACCTATACCCGGATATTATTCCGGTATAATACTTTGAAAATACCCTTTCCGTAATTATTTCCTAGGTATGTACTTTCCAAAATACTATTTCTACAAATTATTATTCACCTTATATATGTTCCCAAAATTATTTTCCATATACCATATATTTCCCCAAAATTTATATTTCCCCATTAATTCCACAATCATATTTTTCTTTCCCAAAATTAATTTTTCCAGAATTATTATTCTTTCTTTTCTCTCTTTTTTAATTTAATTCCGGACTGGGCCAATGGTACTAGCCCACATCCAAAAACCCAGTAGCCCAACTAACCAACCTAAAAGCCACAGCCCACAACCCAAATCCAAAGCCCAAACCCCTTCAGCCCAACCTCATCACACAAACCCAAACCCAGAACCCATCATGCAACCCGGGTCGACCCATGACCCAGACCCACAAACTGGGTCACAGCTCACCTTGAGCTCCACGGGCGGCGAGGACGGGTCAAGGCGGCATGGCAACGATGGCAAGGCGTGTGCGACGTTCTGCAGGCAGGGGAAGAGGGCGAGCACGACGGTGGCGGTCCAGCAAGACGAGGAGGAGCGAGGGCGGCGGTGTCGCGTCGTCGGATCCGTTGGCTCGTCGACGGGCTCCTCGGGATGGCGCCGGGGTGTGGACGGGACGGTGGCAGCGACTCGAGGTGAAGGAGAAGGGCTGCAGGGAGGAGCTCGGCGCCGACAAAGGGAAGAGAGGAAAGGAGAGGGGAGGAAGGCGGCGACTTGTGGCGGTGGCGGCTCGGCGGTGTGGTTCACGGGAGGAAGAAAACGAAAAAGAAAAAGAGGGGAAAGGAGATGGCGATGACGTGGCTCGGGTGATAGGTGTTGGTGTGTGTGTTGTTTTTGTTGTTTTTTTTTCTCCTTTTTCTTTTTTTTTCCTTTACTGGTTTAGATTGGCAGTGAGTAGTTTGTGGATTTTGAAGGTGAGGCAGTGAAGAAGAAGTTGCAGGTGATGGCGTGCTCTAGGTAGGCAGAAGAAGAATAATTTTATAGACAGCAAAAGTCATTGGTATATCACAAGTGTAATAGGTAGTTCACAGGTTGAATAGGGATTGGCGGCTGAATAATTGAACTTCAATTATGCAGTTACTATGCTGCATGTGAAGTATGCCCCACCAGGACCAGAAAATATCCAATATACCCACTTGTCTTATTTCTAGTCTGTTAACTCGAGGGTAAACCCGACTTTTCCGAATATTCCCGGACCCGGAAAAATTCCAACTTTGGTCCGTAAAATCCGCAGAAAAATCCCGAGCGTGGGACAAGGCTCGGTTTCGGAATCCAATGCTCGATTTACCATAATTTAATTACTCAAGATTAAAAATCAATGGTAAATTACTGTAAATTAACTTAAACAGTCCCGGTAAAAATGAAATTTTTACCTGGGCTGTTACAGAAACCAAAAGGAAGAAAAGAAATTGAGAGAGAGGGATCGAGGTAGGATAATGATTTGGGGAAAGTGGGATTGTAAGAGAGGAGAGGAGGATGAGGGAGAGAGAGAGAGAAGAAAGAGAGAGTGGGGGTCGGCGGCGGTTTGGAGGAAAAGAGAAGAAGAGAAAAAGAAAGAAGGAAAAGGAAGAGAAGGGTTTTAGGGCTTGACCCGCCAGCCCGAACGACGCGTCGTTCGGCTGGGCGCGGTCAACCCGCCCTGTTGACTCGTTTTGTTTTGTTTTTTTTTCCTTTCCCAAAACGACGTAGTTTCAATAGAAACCGCGTTAAACATCGCGTTTCGCCCCGATCTCGAATCTGTTTCCCACGAGACCCGAACCATGAACAATACCAACTTAAAATTGACATTTCTAAGGCATAGTAATTTATTTCCATAACCAAAAATCCGAAAATTCCACAAGGGTAAAATTGGAATAAAAATTCCAAAAATCCCGAAAATCAAATTATGAAAATCCGGGGCGTTACACTTCATGATAAACGAGTTAAAGAGCCAAATTACTGAATTATTGATTGAGCAGCGCGCCGCTACAGTGAACGCCGGACGACCTAGATTGCTTTATACTGCGTTATCTCCTATTCTCTTATACCCTTTTCACTTATTGTTATTTACTTTGTCGTTTAATCACTATTCACCATCAATTTGTTATTTACTTTATTGCCTTTTAGTCTAATTAATCGAGATTCCTAAGGACAGTGTTGTTTCGCAGTCCCTGTGATTCGACCTTGTTTACTACAACACCTGTACACTTGCAGAATTGTGCGAACACCATTGAACGTCGTCATAGACACATTGTTGAGATTGGCTGAACCTTGTTAGCCATGGCAAAATTGCCTTTAACCTACTGGACACATGCGTTTGAGTCTGCTGTTTTTCTTATTAATCGATTACCAACTAAAGTTTTGAGTAATAAATCACCCTATGAAATAATCCATAATCATCCACCAGATTACACCTTCCTCAAAGTTTTTGGATGCCTCTGTTACCCGCATCTTCGCCCATATACTCAACGTAAATTATCTTTTCGGTCCTCTCCTTGTATATTTCTTGGTTACAGTCCAAACCATCATGGGTACAAGTGTCTTGATTTAACTACAAAACGAATGTACTCGCTAGGCATGTTAGGTTCTTTGAGAACATTTTTCCTTTTCAACAGGTTAAGCCTATGTCCAAGTCCTCATCACCACGAGATCATTGGGTTTCTGTGCCACTTTCTGTCTTCTTCCCTGATACTGGTTCAATGCAGAGTTCAACAGGTATGCGACATCCTACTTCCTCTCCACCTAAACCTACTTTGACTCCAACACTACCTCTCTCTTTCTCCTCTCCTAAAACACCGACACTTCAAAACACACCCACTAACTCTAATCCACATCTAGTATCCAGACGACAGTTATGTTTTAATGACTCTGGTCTCCAATTAAATCCACTACAACCAACTCCCACGTCGAGTCCACCAACAACATCCACGCCAAGTCCACTACCCTCTCCTGATATTCCTGCACCTCAACAGAGACGCATGACCCTTCGGTCGAACCCAAAACCAACCCAGAAATACTCTCCATCTAATTATCTCACTACCACAAAGATAACTCCAAACATTGAGCCCAGTTCCTACTCCGACGCTTCCAAATACAAAGAATGGCGAGATGCTATGCAAGATGAGATTAATGCCTTGTTTAGCAACCAGACTTGGACGTTAGTTCCCTATAAATCCATAATGAATGTTATTGGTAATAAGTGGGTGTATCGCATCAAGAGGAAGGATAATGGGAAGATAGAGAGGTTCAAGGCCCGTCTTGTTACTAAGGGATTTCATCAGCGTCATGGTATAGACTACCATGAGGTTTTCAGCTCAGTTGTGAAACCAGTGACTATTCGCACTGTTCTCAGTTTAGCTCAATCTCAGAAGTGGCAGGTTCATCAACTTGATGTGAAAAAGGCATTTCTCTATGGTTCGTTGGATGAAGAGGTTTTCATGGCCCAACCACAAGGGTTTGTTGCTCGTGACAAACCCAATCACGTGTGCAAACTCCAACGATCTTTATACGGGGTTCAAACAGGCCCCACGGGCGTGGTATAAAAGATTCAGTGATTATCTTCTTGCTCATGATTTTGTCATCTCTTGTTTTGATAGATCTCTTTTTATTTATCGCCATGGTTCTGCCACTGTTTATGCCTTGGTCTATGTGGACGACATCTTGCTTACAGGAATAATCGCTTCTTTGTTGCACCCCTTATTTAGTGCCTTGGATCAGAGTTCTCCATCCGCGATCTCGGTCGTCTTAGCTATTTTCTAGGTGTGGAGGTTCAGTATACTGCCAAAGGAATGCTATTGTCTCAACAAAAATATATTTCTGATTTACTAAAGGTTGCAGGGCTGCAGGATTGCAAAGCACTTCAAACACCTACGTCTACTTCTATCAAGCTCACCAAAACTCAAGGCACACAATTTTCTGACCCAATATTATATCGCCGATTGGTGGGTTCTCTTCGGTATCTTGGAATCATACGCCCAGATATAAGTTTTGCTGTTGATAAAGTCAGCCAGTATATGCAGCAGCCCACAGATGCTCACTACACTGCTGCAAAACGCATTCTCAGGTATCTGAAACATACACAGTCTCATGGTCTTCTGCTCACACCCGATTCTTACAATCATCTTTATGTCTACACTTATGCGGATTGGAGAGGCAATCTTGATGATCACAAATCCACAGCTGGCTACCTAGTCTTTCTTAGTGGCAATCTAATCTCGTGGGCATACCGGAAGCAACGTACAGTAGCACGCTCCAGCACTGAAGCGGAGTATAAAGCTCTTGCTGATGGAAGTGTGGAATTAGTCTGGGTACAGTCTCTTCTTAAAGAACTTGGTGTCTTACACTATCCCGGTGCTCTGGTGTGATAACAATGGAGAAATTTATTTATGTCACAATCCGATCCAGCATTCCCGCACCAAACATGTTGATTTGGATTACTACTTCGTCCGGGACAGAGTTCAGCAAAAACAACTTCAAGTAAAATTTCTCAACAGTGAACGAAAGTTGGCTGACATATTAACTAAACCACTTGCTTCTCAACGGTTCACCACACTGAAAACCAAACTGAACCTTTGTTCTCCCACTAGTTCAGTTTGCGGGGGACTGTTAGCAAAAGATACTCTTTCAGTAGATTGAGTCATTGTCAATACACAGGCTACGCGTTCAGTATGCCTTTGACAATTCATACTCTCCTAGTTAGATAGTTCTACAAAGAATCACTTTGTGAAATAAATTTATATTTCACCTCTTATACATATTTCTAAGCATTATTTTCCAAAATTATTTTAAACATCACTTTTCAAAAACTGATTTTCTCATTTCATATATTTTACAGATATCAAAGCATCAATTTATAAAATTTTCACTTCTTGCGCAAAACTTAAGCATCATTTGATAAAATAATATTATTTTTATTAGTTATTATATATCTAGCACAAATAGCAAAGCATCATTTATATGTAATGGAACTAGTAGCTATGAAGATAAATTCTTGGCCCCAACCCCTCCAGTGCAAATCTTACATGGTGGAAGAATAGAATTTGCAAGATAAATTTTTAATCTTTATAGTCTTTTCATTTATTAAATTATATGGGCATGTCTTTCTTTAATTATATTTACGTTTAGATCCTAACAATAAGTCATATTCCATTTGTATTTTTTTCTCAATACTTTTTGCCGGGCCTGATCGTGCTAACAATTTAATTTCAAGAAATTAATGAAATATGCTAGACCTTTTCGGGTTAATTTCTCCGGTCTTGTGTGTTTTGTTTAAGTGGGGTACTACTGCTAGAGATTTAGTATCTTGAGCTGCATCGAGTGTTTGTTTTAGACCAGTTAAATCTTATAAATGTGTCATCTCTAGATTGGTTTCACTATATAACATCTTAATTGCAGTTAGATTGTAGTATGGAGAGAAAATAGGAAGACAATGCTAAATTGTAGCCAATCATACATTGTATAAAGGATTTTTCTTTTTCTTTTTTGATGGAAAACGATGTACGTGGTTTTATTAAGGCTGAAATATGTACAGGAATAGTAAATACAAGAAACACAGGTGATCTGGCAAAAAGAAAAAGGCAATAAAACTATGAATTCAAACCGAGAAGATCAAAACGCCTATGGACTCTGATGAATTATTTTATTGCCACGTGATACTCCACGTGTTCCACCCAATAATGAAGTGCTCCTCTAAACGAGTGGGAGCTTCTTTACAGGTTGTGCCCAATAATGAAGTGCTCCACAAAACAAGTGGGAGCTTCTTTACAGGTTGTGCATTAAAAGGGTGTGGGTATGTGTGTGGTGTAAGGATATAGAACGAGCAGGCATCTGCTCTTTGCCTTTCCTTCTCCTCTCACTGTGTTTTAGGCAAAACACAGATACATCTTCATACACTATAATTTAAGGCATCTAGGTTGTGGTAAATGGGTATTTTTCTTGTAATTATACCCTCGATCAACACATGGATTATAGGCAGAGGAACATGAAGATCTTTGCTCCATCAAGAAAAAGATAAGTCTTCTTCATTTTATTTCTTCCGCTGTGCATGTATTGTTTATGTGTTAAACATGTTGAATTCTCCAACATTGGTAGCGGAGCCATGCTTTTTATTCCCTGATTGCTTTATTGTTTTTGTGTAAAGATTAGAAGTAATCGGTGGAATAATTATCCTCTGCATATGAAATGAATATATGTGCCCTTAAATTCGTTTTGTGTAAAAATGAATTGGAAGGATTCTTTGTGAATCAATTCTGTGTGTTATACACAAAACCCATGAATAACATGGTACCTGTATTTGTTTTGTGAACCACAAAACCCAAAAACTCAAAAGGGGAAAGGCTGCATACTGTTGTGGTTTGTGTTTGTATCTGTGTTGCGTTTTTGAGATTGTTTGCAGGTGCTGGTTCACGGTAGGTAGTACGGGGCGGCGCTTGTGGTGTTCGTCACCATGGCCGGCTTGTGGCAGGCGGCGTCTTCTCCTGCAGATGCGGGCAGCTTACGTGGTGGTGGCTGCACTTGCAGACCGAGGAGGCTGAGGATCCGAGCAGAGGCGGTCGTCCTCGTGCGGCGGTTCTTATGGCTGCTGCAATTGGTTCGCGAGGCGAGGCGACGGCGGCTATGTGCTCTGTCCCCGGCAGTTCGTGAGGCGGTGCCGAGCTTCGTGCTCCGGCGCTCGCATCTTCTCTTCTCCCATGGCGGCGGCCTTCGTGGTTGTTGCTCCTCCCTCCTCCAACTAGCGGCGGCGTTTTTTTTCTTCTCTCTTTCTCTGTGAGAGAGATGAAGAGAAATTAAAAAAAAAAAAATCAATAATAGTACTGTAGTGTCGGCAGGCGGTTCAATCGCTCCTGGCCGAACCAAACCAGGTTGGTACTCGGGTCGTATTTAGTATGCGAACAGTATCTAAAGATGTATTATGTATGCGAGTCGTATTTTGTATACGTACTGTATCTGAGCCGTATTTCGAGCCTTTTTTTACTAAGCCGAGTCGAATAATAAGCCGAGCCGAGCTATTTTTCCAATTTAAAGAAAAGGATTTTTTTTGGTTCATTTTGTATGGGCTGAAAAATTCTGGGGCTCTTCTAAATTGATTGGAATATCGGTTCATGGATTGTATATTATTTTTCACAATAATGGTTTTATACGAAATAAATTAGAGAATTTATTTCTTTAATCTGTGATTGAATGTATATTTTTATTTTAGTCTAACTGTGTGTTAGATGATAAATAAAATTATATACTTTCAATTGAATTAGATGATTATATGTTAATTATTGAATTTGTATAAAATAATATTAAAGAATAAGTTTCTTTAATTTATGATTGATTGTTTATTTATTTTTATTTAAACTAACTATGCGTTAGACTTTAAATAAAACAAAATAAAATCAATCATACTGGATAATTATATGTTAATTATCTAGTTTGTGAAAATTAATACTTTTATTAAAGAATAAATTTCTTTAATATGATTAATTGTTTTGTTTTAGTCTAATTATGTGTTAGATGACAAATAAAATTAAGTATCTTATTAGATAATTATATGTTAATTATCTAGTATGTATAAAATAATATTAAATAATAAGTTTCTTTAATTTATGATTGATTATTTTTTATTTAAACTAACTATGTGTTAGATTTTAAACGAAATAAATTAAAGTCAATCATATTGGATAATTATAAGTTAATTATCTAGTTTGTGAAAAATAATAATTATACTAAAGAATAATTTTCTTTAGTTTATGATTGATTGCTTGTTTATTTTAATCTAACTATGTGTTAGACGAAAAATAAAACCAAGTACTTTCAATCAAATTTAAGATAATTATTTTTAATTATCTGATTCATGAAAAATAATTTTAAAAGAATTAGTTTCTTTATAAATTTTTTTGTTGCTAGTTTTTTATTTAAGAATTAACTATGTGTTATTCTTAAATGGAAAATAATTGTTTTTGATAATGTTGGATAATTATATGTTAATTATCTATTTCAAAAGCATTTTATTGAAGTATTAGTTTCTTCAATAAATTATTGATTGCTAGTTTTATTTAAGAATTTATTATGTGTAAAATCTTAAATAAAAAAATAATAATAATAAGTGCTTTCAATAATATTGTTTAATTATATGTTAATTACCTAGTTTAAAAGAGAATTATTAAAGAATGAATTTCTTTTTATAAATTATTAATTGCTAATTTTATTTTTGGATCTAACTATGTGTTAACTCCTTAAATAAAATTATGTGCACTTAATAATACTGGATAATTATGTGTTAATTATCTGTAAATTGATTGCTGGTTTTATTCTTAAATTCAACTATGTGTTGACCTTTTAGGATAAAATAAATGCTCTCAATAAAATTATATAATTATGTGTTAATTATCTATTTCTCACTTAAGGACAGGACTTAGTGTTTATTCCTAGTGGGAGTTTAAAATGGCTTTATATTGTTGAATATTATATAGTAGTTAATTGTTCTTTTATGCATGAATGATGATGCACTTTGATGGGTTTTCGATTTCATGTTTAGAAGGATGTTGGCTATTTATTTTATTTATTGTATAAAGCGTGAATTATTCTTGTATATATGATGCGGCATCCTCTGTGGACTTATGTGATTATATTTGTTTTAATACAAAGTGTTATAGTTTATTATTGACTGTTATAAGAAATAATATCATCATTAAACCTCATAAGTTGAGAAATATTTATGATGATATTTGTAAAGTTTTGAATGCATGAAAATCCAATATGTTGGATTAGTGTGATATTTTGTGCTCTAAAAACCATAAAGGGTGAGCCTGTAAAGGTAGAAAGAAACCTCTAGTTTAATTGTGATAATGGGAAAAATTCCTACTTATCCAGATGGTAGAAACAATGTAAAGCTAAGTGCTTTAACTATGGATAATAAATGTATTTTGGTGCTTTGTGCATCACTTTTAAGAAGGTATGTCTTTCTTAGAGTACAGACAGTTTGGTACTGTTTGTTACTTGAATCAATCATCAATTGGATAATTGATTCAGTATCCATAAATTGTGTAATAAATGATCCAAGATCATTTATATACAATTTTCAAATATCGGTTGAATCAAAGTAAGTTCATGTAGGAAACTGACTCTCAGGAGAAAGTTAAAGGATTAGACTGATTGTGTAACGGTCAAAATCCTAAACCTACATGATATATATTTTATTCATCGAACATGACAAACCTTGTATCTAGTGGGAGTAGATTTGTTCTACTGTACTAACCTTTATGGATATATTTTTGGTATGTTTATCTTGTTTTTCTGGATAATGAATATGTTTCAAATAGTTCCGGACTTCCCCTATTTATATCTTTATTCTATGTGAATGATTATGTGAATGTATGTCATTCTATTTTTGATCATACGGATCAATAAAGAATGAACCGTCTCGTCAATGCGGGCTTGATGGGTTCATTTTCAAGACTAAACTTCCTTTGTGTGAGTTCTTTCTTGAGGGGAAGGTGACAAAGTAATCATTCTGAATTACACTACAGAGCAAAATATCATTTGCAATTAATCCATTTTGACATATGTGGTCAAATTAAATGTGAGGGCAAGGCATGTTACCTACGGTTTATGAACCTTGTGGAAAATTAGCTTGATAGTTGTATCAAAGCAGTTGGCTTGAGCCATGATATTTGTATGATTGGTTCATATAAACAAGTGATGAAGTAGGATTAGTTGAATAGTTAACTAATCTCAAAACTCCACAACAAATGTTGTTATGGAGAGAAGAATTTGGTTCTTCTAAAACTGATCAGGTTTAATGGTAATCTGATGCCCTCCAAAATGTTCTTGAAAAAAAATGTGTTTTTTTTTAAGAAAAGTCAATATAGGAAACAATTGATCTCTATGTGAGATATGTGATCAAGAGTAATGCATTAGGATAAATCAATTGATTATTGATGAGTTCACCAGAATCTTGATCATAGTGGGAGCAAATTGGATTACAATGAATTTGTTTCATTAAATCCAATACCTTGAAAAGTGATCACGGTATGGAACCAAGACGACACTTTAGATGGATGGTGCTGATCAAGAGTACCTAGAGGCTCTCATAGTTTAACCTCTTTTGTAGAGGGGAACCTAAAACGGTTGTTTCTTATAAGACTAAAGATGAATTGATTAAGACAACATGAGTTGTACTTCATGCAATCGAAACAAATTTGAGTGTTGGTAAAAGATGTGAGGCTTTTGGGAACAAATGGGTTCTCCAAACATCATGCTAAGTGCTGATGAGCCAGTGGATGTGCTTGATCTCGAATTACATCAAGTGGATGTAAGAATGATCTTTCCTTAGTGGAAAATTAGAAGAAAATTTACATGCAACAAACTGTGATTTTTTGCTGTAAAAGGGCAAGGATACTTCGTGTATTGCCTATTTAGGTCCATTTGTGGACTCTATAATTCTTCTACATAATGGTTCTTAAGGTCTTATGTAACCAAGACATCTTCATTTTTGTAATGATATATGATGACCATTATATCGAGATCAACTAGTCATAAGTGACTCTATTACCTTACGCCCATGTCACGTTGTTGGCTGGAAATTATAAGAATTTTCTTGTATCTATACTCTTAGTTGTCCTTCATTTTTGGAAATGTAGGACATGGAGGGGGAATTGCATACACTTTTGAGGATTATGATCTTTGAAATTTTGTATGCATGACTCTAAGCCTATAGATATATTTATTACCGAGGGTAATAACCTGAGCCAACAATAGTGTTATTAAACTCAAATAATGTTTGGCAAATGTGCCTTATTCTAATGTCATAAGAATCCAATGTGTACTATGTTGTATGCAAGATAAGATATTTGTTATCTTGTTGGAATGGTAAATAGTTACCAACTTAAACTTGGATATGGACATTAGAAGACAGTCAAAGAAATACTTTGGTATTTAAGAGTATGATAAACTATATTATAAGCTTTCAAGAGATAAGTTCTGCTTCAAAGCTTATATGCATGTTGACTATAGTGGTGATCTTGAATTATGTGTAGTGTTACCATCTTGTCAAACATGGTCTTGTCAATGATAGGAATTGAACTTATAATTCTATCATTGGTTGTACAAAACTGTATAACTAAAACAGTTTAGTTATTAGGGATAATGCATGCGGCATGGTTCCCTTATTGATTATCTATTGTGATAATCATGCAGTGATATTCCTATGGGAGGAATTGGTGGTACTACGACAAGACAGAAACACATTGATATTTCATATAAGGAAGTGAATATAAAGTATATTCCTGCTGGTGATATGTTGGTACAAAGACACCAAACCTATTTTGGAAAGACTCATTTGTTAGTCAAATGGAGCAAATAGGTTTAGTAGGAATTAAATACAATATTCTCTATTGTTGTTCTTTCCCTTAACTTTATATTCACAATAAATCATTGGATTTATATAGTGCCGTTTTGTGTAAACGTTCATATATACAGAATACATGTTATGTACATGTGTGGACATATGCTAGGTGCATATGAAGGAATGAGAGGCTTAGTGCCAAGCTCATCAAAAGGTATGTCTAACAGACAGGTTAGCTCTCTCACACGAGTAATCGTCTCTATGACTTGGTGTGTCATAGGGATAAGATAGTTTTAAGTCAAGAATAAGTTGAGTACCTATTCTGTAAGAGCCTGACTTAAAACATATTGTCGCCTTGATATTGTTCAAGATGAGGTCATTCATGACTGACCGAAGATAAAACGAAGTAATGTTTTATCTTGTCTGTTCAAATGCTAGGTAGGGTTCTGTTGGAAAACGGTAGAGTGGTGGACCCAATTTAAATACTAGGTGTGTTTGAACTATTACCTACACAGTATTATTAATGACATATGCTCCACTGAGGGATGGAGAAAATACTGTGGCACATGAATTCATACCATGAGTGCTTTGTGACCGATTAAGGAGTAGGAAATAAGATCTCATTTCCTTACTGTGTGAGCCTTGAGAAATTATTAGTAATTTCTCGCAAGCGCCCTTAGTGACCTTTTTTTTCTACTACTTGAAACCTTAGCTTGGTGTTGCTATCTTGGCTGTATTTTGAATGACCATGAGTGATTCGGCCTAATCGGAATATGTCAGAAAAGCAGCTGAGTTAAGATGTAGAGTTTTGAGTAAAAGGGAAGATCATTGAGTGTTGCATTTTTCTTTGTGTTCGCAATGTGGCCACTTATGTTTTTTAGTAAAACATAATTGTGAATACATATAGAGAATTGAGATCTATGTTTCTCTAAATGCAACTAAATGAATCTAGGGAGCTTACATACTTACTCTACTTGAGCTATTGTATACTCCTAACAGATATACAATAAAGAACTCTTACTAGTATGTTGGTCGCACGACCTATTTTGCCCGTATGAAATGTTTTTGAAGATGTAAGTGGTTGTGTCCATTATATGAGAATCGAAGATGTTATTTTTCATCATGAGTATCTCATGATTGTGTTCATGAGCACTTCCATTTTGTGTGAGTGGGAGATGATGAATTATTTTATTGCCACGTGATACTCCACGTGTTCCACCCAATAATGAAGTGCTCCTCTAAACGAGTGGGAGCTTCTTTACAGGTTGTGCCCAATAATGAAGTGCTCCACAAAACAAGTGGGAGCTTCTTTACAGGTTGTGCATTAAAAGGGTGTGGGTATGTGTGTGGTGTAAGGATATAGAACGAGCAGGCATCTGCTCTTTGCCTTTCCTTCTCCTCTCACTGTGTTTTAGGCAAAACACAGATACATCTTCATACACTATAATTTAAGGCATCTAGGTTGTGGTAAATGGGTATTTTTCTTGTAATTATACCCTCGATCAACACATGGATTATAGGCAGAGGAACATGAAGATCTTTGCTCCATCAAGAAAAAGATAAGTCTTCTTCATTTTATTTCTTCCGCTGTGCATGTATTGTTTATGTGTTAAACATGTTGAATTCTCCAACAGACTCCTTTCCAGTTAATTAAGGGATTCAGCATTGGATATGACATAAGAAGCTGAGAATGGAAACTGAGGATGAAGCGCCTTGATCCATGCTGTGGCGTGTACCGGTGCAACGTCGAATAGGCGATCGGCAGGGTAGAGACTTGGGAAAAAATCCTTTTGTTCCTCTCTAACCATATCGACCAAATGGTGGATAAGGCCAGAATAAACCAGGTATAATGGATTTTTCTAATAGTTGTTTTACAGCGAAGTCTCATTTTTGTTTCACTGGGATCATTTTTTTAGCCTTTTTTTTTTAGAATAAACTTGTCGGTATTATACTACATCAGTCCAATTGCTTCAAACCATATCAAGAGATTTTTCAATTTCAATTTAATTGAGTATATATGGTGAGAATTATTTGCTTTCAGGAAATTTGAATCCTTGAGAAATTCTTATCAATATGTGATAACTTATAAATTTATATATATGAATTAGGAAATTGCACCATAATACGCATAGAACACAAAATCTCCACCAATCCATTACTTTGAGAATGGTGAGACTAAGGTCTCAATGTAAACGTTAGGTACATAATACAAAAACTCCCAATTGAGTATTTCCCTTTGGCAATCGAATTCCTTGATGGTGTGACTCCGTGCATCATATGAATAAAAGATGGCATCTTTCTCAAAGAGTAATTTCCCCGTCTTGGTTAGGAACCATGGGGTTATGTAAAGGTTAGAAGTTGGACCAGTGTTACCCACAATATTGTATAATTTGACCCATGATTCTTTCACCCCATGCTCTTTCATCCACCATAAGGAAAGTTCTAGCCCTTCCTTATTCATGCACAGACCAAGGCCTGCCCGCACAGGAAAAATTTGCAATTCCCTAAGTACTGGAGAGGCGCCACCCTTAGCTTCTGTTGGGAGAGGCATCAATCTGAAGTCTTCCTTGGATGGGTCGAAATAGATAATGATCCAGTACTTCAGCTGGTCTGTGTTCCTCTTAGTTACCACCCAATGAGGACATCTGTTTGCAGTAACTGGGTGACTGCCTTCATGAATTTCGTACAAGAAATCATCAAAAGAGGTGGTGGTTATCCATGAATTTGTTTTCAGAGAGAAGACTTGTACTGGAGTTCCCATCATAGTACAAGGAGCCCTGACCACCTTATAACATTGACTGAGATGATCATAGCCAATCCCCCAGGCATCCAAGTGTGGATACCCAATTCCCCATGTATCACTGGGTGGAAAATCTGGGGCAGCAATGCCTATCCTCCTATATTCTCTTGTACAGGGATTATATACGATCATATAATCATCTTCCTCATCCCAATAATCTTCCTGATCCTTAGGAAGAGTTGTCATCCTAGGATGGACGGTAATCAAGACGAGGCCATCACAAGAACTTCTTATACAATGCACAGGAACTAGTTCGATGGGATGATCAGGAAAAAAATTAGGCATCTCCTCTAGAACAACTATTGTTTCTGTTTCTGCCGACTTCTTGTTTTTTTCTTGATAGACCACGCAGTAATTTGAAGTTGATTGGATGAGGGTGTTAATGTGATCATCATTGACATCGTCGTCCTTCAACTTGGAATAGACATGGTTGAGATGATAACTTACAAAATCGGGATTGCTAATGGTTCCATGCCATGATTTGCTGACGGATTTAAAAGCGATGAAGGGACTTCACTGGTAACCTCACCAGAATATCTATAATCAGATCCTCTGGCAATTCCATTTGTTAAACGGGAGAACAAAGCACGTTGAAACTTTCACTAGGCAAGCACCTAATTAATCTGGAGAAAGAATATATAAATATGTCAAATTCAACAATCGGAATCGTCAAGATCAGTTCTACGAAAAAATATACAAAGCGCAAAAAGAAAAAATAGAGTAATCACTTTAGATCGAGATCAACTGTTTTTTTAGATGTTAAAAGGATTTAGAGCTGACCTATTGATGATCTTAGTTCAACTGGTAGACGAAGTTGGAGATCTAACTAGTATGATTTTTATTTTCTCAATAAGACACTTGATACACAATACAATGAGGAGTGGAATCTATTTATACAGTCCCTAGCCGCCATAGATTACGAGTCCTAATTATACATGGAAACGATTTTCCACAGACACAATTGGAAAGACTCTTTGGGGGGGAAAAAAAAAAAAGAAAAAGAAAGAAAAAGGAGAGATCGTGTATTTACACATATCATATTCTCCTACTAATTGACCTTCTTGGCTCTGCTCCACCAATTAATCCAATCTATAACCTTCTCCTTTCAAACAAGCTATTTTGTCTGATCAGCCAATTTTTGCCGCGTCCCTCTTCTTCGCGCTTCAGTTTAATGTATTTGTTTTAAAAGTGTGTCCAATTTGAGTTTTAAGGGTTTGGAAGAAATTAATTTGATTACATACCTAATTGCCTAGAGTTTAATGTATCTAGGTACGCGTCAGTTATTATTTTTTTTTTTTGTCGAAGTAACATCTTGCATAAAATGTACTTAATTACATTACAGGCATTATCACCCCAAAAGACAGGGGATAATAAATAATCACTGAATTGAGGATTTACAAGACTCCTGACTTGGAAACTCCTAGATATAAGATACTGAAGAGGACGATATGAGGTTTGTTTAGTCCCAAAAAACTAAAAATGCTATAAAATCCAAAAGGAGCACAATTGTGTCCCGTTAATCCCAGAAAAGCGCAGAAACATAAGAATCAAAGGCGGAGTACACATCTAATTCAGAAAACTCTAGGTACAATAGAAAAAAAAAAACATTATTATTCATTGAGGGAGCATATGGTCAGGATCAAATCCTCTGATATGGACAAGTAACTAGTTAACAAAAAGAGACACTATCGAACCCAGATATCATCAACTATATGTCTACCCAGAAAACATGAATGCACAGGATGATGATTACTCAATTTTAGCTTGGAGGGTAAAGAATTGTAAACAAGTAACTAGTTAACGAAAAGAGACGCTATCGAACCCAGAATCATCATCAATATGTCTACCCAGAAAACATGAATGCACAGGATGATGATTACTCAATTTTAGCTTGGAGGGTAAAGAATTGTAAGTGTAATCCAGCGCCAATTATGGCACGTTGATAATATCACTAACCACCACAGCATGGCTTAGATCTTCAGCCAGAATTTGCTTGCGCACTTTGAATGTCGAGGATCCTATCTAGCAGCATCAATCTACGACCATCTACAACAAACAACAGCCCATCCCTATCTTCCATCAATGGCCTTAGTGTAGAAACTGACCTCGCAATATTATTTCGACCCTTCAAGCCCACCCTATGATTCATCATCCAACCCCAGCCTCCATCATCAGCCAAATTAAGTCCCCATAAAAACATAATCTTTCTGCTCAGAACAAAACTAGATAGGTGAAGCCTCTGATGTATAACACACAAGCATCCCAACTCTTTTTGCTCCTCTTCACCCATGGGATTGCCGTAGTTAGTGAACACGCGGTTCCTAGGTTCAAAGCTAATGACACCAGACCTATCAGTTTCAATGTTTCTGCCAACCCAAAAGAGAGAGGTCTCAAAAAACGTACCCATACGCCTAGGTGCTTTCTCATCAGCCAGGGGTACGATGGGCATCTTGCCACCATCTACCCACTTACCGCCGCAGCCGGCCACGAGGCGAACCTTGGTTTTAGTTCCAAGAAAAACGAAGTCTTGGTCATCTCCCTCGAGCCTTGCGTATCCAGTAAACAAGAAATCCTCCCTTCCGGAAGAAGGAAGAGTAACCAGCCTCCGAGCGATGCCCATGCTTGGGTTTACGAGTAGGATATACGGTTGTTGAATGCCGGGGACAGCGACTGAAAGCGCGGCCAGACCAGCGTCGACCCCAAGAACACGCACCGAGGAGAATTTTCTCATGTTTATCTCTGAAGTCCGGGGTTTACCGAGAGCCAAATTCCCCTCGGGCTCTGCCTTCTTCTTCAGTGCATATAGGATTTTACAGTCCACCGTAACTGGGTCGATCAGTCACCTTGGGCACTCCTCGATCCTTCGACACGAAAAGTAGAACCTTGTTCCGGTTTAGAGCTGCCTGTTCTCTAATGAAATGTTGGCTCTGAATCTTCTTCCACGCAAACCCTAGCAGCTTCATGAGATCGCTAGCTGGGAGTCTCCTCATCATCAGCTCTTGAACGTCCTCTGGAAGATTTCCTACCTCATGTAGGTTTATATTCCCCTCCCTCTCTCTCTCCATATCCATATCTATCAGCTGAGTTTTTTAACTAACAAGAAAGGGGTTTTCTGCAGATGAGAGTTTCTTGGCGATTTCTTTACTTAGAGAGGTTTGCGAGAAGAAAAGAAAGACGAGGGTCGAGCGCGGGAAAATATAGCAAGTTAACAACTTAGTTAACCATGGTTAACCGGTACAACCATGGTTAAACCGGTACAACCATGGTTAAGTCAAATAACCATAAACTACTCAAGAATGGATACCCTTTATTCCACACCAAGAGTTTGACATTAGGTCTCGTCATGTTATTTACTTATTTACTGTTTTTTTTTTTGGAAATATGATCATGCCTCGCGGGCCTTCCATTGATAGCTTATATATATAAAATACAGTAAAACACCCTACACAGAGTGTGTTAAGTTACATCAGGGAAAGACAAACCTTTTACATCAGTTGTAAGGTTTGGTAAGAGGGTGTCCGGGGGGTTATGCAAGACAGCAACACCCCTATGAAGAGAGAACGCCATGTGCGCGAGGGCATCGGCACAATGGTTACCTTCTTTGGATATGTATTTGAAATGCATTCTCCATTCCCTTCTTAGTAAACTCCTAATCTCCAGTGCAGTAGTAGGTAGGAACGGCGATGCATTGTCCTCCTCTAAGAGCATATCGATTACCACCTGAGAAGTTGATTCTGCTTCGACAAAGCGGAAGCCCCAATCCCATGTAAGTTCAAGGATAGTTTTAAGACCCCATAGCTCGGCTTGCAAATGCCAATATTGTAACATACACCTCCCAACCATTCCCCTGCCGACCCTCTGATCAACCCTCCAGCTGCGGCAAGTCGGTTTGCTGTGCAGACAGCACCTCCAGAATTGACTTTAACAAAGTGGGGTGGTGGAGGCAGCCATGTAACATACCTGGGTTGCGGTAAGTCGGGTAGTAGGGGGCGAAGCGGATCATCCTCGTTTGCCCGTTTTATCTCGCGGGCTTTGCACAAGACCACACGCCCTGGGTTGTGGATCCGAGTAGGGGAAGTTGTAAAAATGTGTTCGTTTCGCCACTGCCAGAGCAGATTGCAAGCAACAACAAAGATAGTACTCCAGTCTATTTCGTCAAAAATGTTCACCCGCACCTTAAGGTTGGACAAAATCCAATATTGAAGGTCATTAGTGTGAAACTGATCCACAATGCGGGAGGCTTGCAAGAATCTCCATAGAGAACTAGCCAGGGGACAATCTCGCATGATATGCATGATGGATTCTTCCTGATCTGGGCATTTCGGACAACAGCCATCCGTTGTCATACCTCTTTTGGTCCGCTGCTGATTAGATAGCAGTTTGTCGTGGAACAATAGCCATAAGAAACTCTGGTACCTTTGGGGTCTATCCCACCCCCAAATTGATTCCCAGGCTTTGGTGAAAGGAGGCCAAAATGCGCCTTCCAAACACTGATAGGCCGAGTTTGTTATGAAGTTGCCTTTTGCAGTAGTCGCCCAACATAAGCGATTGGGTCCTCGGGTCAGGTCTGGGCCAGCAGTGGCAACGATTTCATTTAAGCAGGGAACGGGGAGGAGATGGGCGAACATCTCCCAATTCCATTGCCCCGACTCGGTGGAGTATGCCGCCACTTTGTCCATGAGTCTAGGTCGCTCGATGGGGGAGGATAAGATAGCAGCAAGGGGTCCGCTGGGAGTCCATTTATCCAGCCAAAAATGCACGGAGGTGCCATCACCTATTCTCCATTCCAAATTCTGGATTACAGTTGGCCATACGTCGCAAATGGCACACCATGTGTGTGAGCCTTGCTTTTTGTCAAGGGAAGCTGGGATTTTCGGTTGATTTCGCATATATTTTGCTCTTAGGACTTTCACCCAAAGAGCTTCCGGTCTCGTGATGAGACTCCATGCAAGTTTCATTATAAGAGCATTGTTGCATGATCTCAGCCGGCGAAGGTTTAGACCCCCACGCTGCTTGGGTAATGTGAGTGTTTCCCAATTCACAAGATGGGTTTTCTTGGATGACTCCGTAGACCCCCAAATGAAATTTCTGCACAATTGTTCTATGCGGTCACAAGTAGATGCTGGAATCTTTATGGTTTGCATCGTGTAGATGGGGAGAGCAGCCAATACAGATTGGGTTAATGTGATGCGACCTGCAAGTGATAGGTGTCTTGCCTGCCAACCAGTTAGGCGGGATTGCACAGCTTGGACTAGGTGCTGGACTGTTTGACCCATGATTCGCTGGTGGAGGAGAGGTACCCCTAGATATTTCCCAAGGTCGTAAGTGCGCTGGAATCCAAACCCATGGCTTAAGGAATTCGCAAGGACCGGGGTTACATTCTTGGAGCAGAACAATCTCGTTTTCGATTTGCTGATTTTTTGCCCTGAGTAGGTACAAAAAGAATTCAAGCATTCGGTGATGACCGATATCTGATCCAGACTAGCCTCGGAAAAAAGGAAGAGATCATCAGCAAAGAAGATATGTGACAAGGGGGGTCCATTCCGGCTGAGAAGAATTGGTTTCCAAGCCCTATCCTCCACAGACTTGTTTATTAGTTGACTTAATTTTTCCATGCAGAGGACAAATATATAAGGGGAAATAGGGTCCCCTTGTCTAAGTCCTCGTGAGGGGGAGAAAGCCTCGGAGATGTCACCATTCCAATTAACCCAGATTCTGCTGGTAGTGAGACACGCCATGATGGCTTCAATCATCTTAGATGGGAAACCTGCGTCAACAAGGGTATGGTGAACAAAAGCCCAACGAACCCTGTCATAGGCTTTTTCTAAATCCACCTTAATGGCAATAAAACCGGTGTTGCCTCTCTTTCTTTTCATCACATGAACCACTTCCTGGACAAGAATGATATTATCGGTTATGTGTCGTCCCGGAACAAAACTTGTCTGCGTAAGGAAGATGAGGCTTGGAAGGACAGTCTTCATCCTGTTTGCTAGGATTTTAGAGGCCACTTTGTAAGAGACATTACATAGCCCTATTGGGCGAAACTGAGACATTAAGTGAGGTGAGTCGACCTTTGGCAGGAGGGCCAGGATGGTGTCATTAACCCCGAGGTCCCAGGCAAAAGAGGCGAAGAATTGGTGCATTAACTTGCAAAAGCTGCCGTCTACAGTGTCCCACTGTTGTTGGAAGAACACCGCATGCAGCCCGTCCGGACCTGGGGCTTTAAGGGGCCCAATCTGAAAAAGGGTGCTACGAATTTCCTCGTCCGTAATTGGGCTCTCTAGCGCCCTTAAGTGATGTTGACCCATCTGTGGAAAGCGGCCGTGGAGGGGCATGTTGGCTTGCTGTGGATGATCATCAGTGAAGAGCTGTTGGTAAAACCTCATTGCTAAATTCTTCAGTGATTTCGGGTTGGTCACCCAAGTACCATCCTCATCTTGAAGCGCTGTAATCTTGCTGTTTCTTTTCCAAATTTGAGTGGATAAATGGAAGTATACTGTGTTACGGTCACCCCATTTCAACCATTGACACCTTGATCGCTGGTACCACTCTAGTTCCTCTTGGGCTAGGATTTTGTCTAATTCGCATCGAAGTTCCAATTCCAAGTTAGACAGGAAGCGGGAGGGTTTCTTGTCGAGGTAGTCTTAGATGCCCTGTAGTCTGGTTAACAGCTGTCTTTTCTTTGTGGTGGTGCTTCCGAAGACTGTTTTCTGCCATACCAGCAATTTTGTGGAAAACTTTTCCAGTGTTTGTGACCCTGGAGGTGTCCCTCCCAATTGCGACTAACAAAGGATCCATAGTCTTCATGTGTTATCCACGACGCCTTGAAGAGGAATCGCGGTGGATGAGAGGTCGGGTCCATGCTAGCATCAGGAATAATTAACAGAGGTCTGTGGTCGGAGTGTAAGTAGGGAAGGTGATAGATTTGGCCATGAACAAAGGTAGTAGACCAGCATGAGTTTCCGAGAGCTCTGTCTAGTCTCTTCTGAAGAGTACCTCGACGCCACGTAAAATTTGGGCCGAAGAAGCCCAAATCCATTAAGTCCGAGTTGATCAGGCAGTCCTGGAATGCCCGAGAGCTATAGGATGGGACTCTTCTGGATGGTGACGATTCTGCAGTGTTCAGCGTGGCGTTAAAGTCTCCGGCCAGGAGCCATGGCACAGAGATTACTGTGGCTAGTACTTCCAAGTTCGCCCAGAGGGATTTCCGCATAGCTGCTCGCGGACTACCATACACTGCCGTAAAGAGGAAGGAGGAGTGTTCAGTACTAATCTTCATGTGAATGAATTGTGCATGACTGATCAAGACTTGGACTGAAAGCAAATCATTCTTCCATAATATCCAGATTCCCCCGGAGAAGCCCCTGGAGTCAACTCTGTGAGATCTCGGAAAGCCTAATCTTCGAATTACTCTCGTTGCTGTCTCCCCCCTAATGCGGGGTTCAACAATCACCATAATAGACGGTTTGTACCGCTGGGAATACAACCTCAAAGATCGTAAGAATTGAGGCTTAGCCGCCCCTTGGCAATTCCATACAAGGATGGAGTTCATAGCGAAAGATGGGTGGAGTCCGGGAGGTCGCCCTGTGCTGGGCTTTCAGCTAATACCACTCTGACTTCCCGAGTGTCGTGGGACAAGACTTCATCAATGTCCATGACTAGGCTTCCCGTATCCGTGTGAGGAGGCCCAGAGCTTCCATGTTTGCCAAGTCGTTTGAACGGATGGTGGCTGCCTTTCTTAAGAACCAATCCCCATTTTGAATCTTTTCCTGGAGGAGAAGATGAAGAGGGAGAGGCCTCGTCCTTGAAGAAGTTGAGGTCGGGTCGGGGGGGCTTAGTTTGTGTCTGGTTCGTTGGAGGGGTGATTGTTTAGAGAGTTGGACATGGTTAACCATATTACCTAACTCCGCTGCATATTCCACCTCTTGACTAGTGAGGATGACATCGAGAGGAGTGGAAGCTACAGGGATGATGGAGTGGGGTGTAGTGTTTCCAGGTTGTGGGTCACGGGCACTGATGGTGGGTAACTGTTGTTGGGGGGCAGTGGGTATGACATGCTGACTTGGGTCAGAATTGGTGAGGGACTTGGGGGCAGCATCAGTAACCGGGATTGAGTGATTAGGAAGAGGGCTTTTGTGTACCCGTGAGGCTGAAGGGAGTGGATTGGGATTAAGGTTGGTAATTTCCACTAAAGGTTTCCTGATGCTCCCAGATTGTGTAGGTGGATTGGAAGCAATGACATGCTGCTGATTCTTAGTGGGTGTAGGTTTAGGTTGTTTAGCAGGCTTCTTAGGATTGGGGTGCTTCTTTGAGGAAACGGGAATCCAAGGTTCGGTAGCGCGCCCGGTGGGTTCATCCAGGCCCCCATTGGCATCAAGGTCCGTGCTGAGGGCGGCATACCTGGAACCTGCTGTGGTGTCTTGGACTATTGCAGGTGTCGCGGGTTGGGGATCCGGTCGGCGGTGCATCTGTTTGCGTGGCCGCACTGGTGCTGTCATCCACTCGCCCACACCTGGGCTTGCGCTACTATGATTATCATTCCTGTCCGCCGGATTTCTTGGCCCCGTAACTGTGGGTCGAGCGGTCGATGTCTCCCCCGTTTTAGAGGAGGAGGCCGTGAGAGGGCATAGAGCCATGTTGTGGTCGGTTTTACCGCAGGTAAAGCAAATTGTGGGAATACCTTCATAGATTACTTTTTGAGCCTTGACTTTGAAGAGGATGGTGCCTTTCAATGGCTTGGTAAGGTCAACTTCCACGGCTATCTTCGCGAAGCGCCCTCGTTGGTGTTCTCTGGTGGCATGGTCGATGCGAATAGATTCTCCAACAAGATCCCCAAGAGTATTCAATATGCTGGAATGGTAGGTATGGAGGGGGAGTTCAGGAAACCTAACCCATACTACCGCCTTTTCCACTTTGCCTGAGGATGCACAGAAATCCGATCTCCACGGGAAAACACATAGGGCGCTATTGAACACAGACCAAGGGCCTCCAACAAGACAATGGATATAATCTTCTTTCTTCTCAAACTTAACAACAAAGAAATTGTTGTCTAAGTCGATTACCTTGAAATAGCCTCTCGGTTTCCAAAGGGCACTGATTTTAGCTGTCAACACCCTGTAGCTGATGGTCTTGCCTAGGAGTTTCACGATGACAGCCTTCTCCCACTTCTTCTCTAGTCTCTGCTGGAAGGCTGGTGAAAGGTCCAGTGAAGGAATTCCATCACGGCAACCAACAATGATGTCGCTGGGTTCCACTTCCGCTTCTTCTTCCTCCTCGTGCCACTCCGGTTGGTCTTGCTCTTCAGATCTACTGCCTGTGAGTACGGCCTTGTAGCTAGTGGGTTGGTCCTCCATGTTCACGTCCTTCTCAGCCGCCCCCAAAGAGACTTGCCCTCGATTCATGGCGGAGGTTGCATCGTGGGCCTCTACAGCGTCCATCGGTTGTTAAGTTTCAGCTCCGGGAGGAGCCGAATCCCCCATGGGGGTGTTTAAACAGTGTTTAATAATTGGGAGGATTTTCTCTCTCTTTTTTTTTTTTATTTGATGTTAACGTTTAACCATACTTATTTACTGTTTTAATAAAACCCATAATGGAAATAAAACCCATCATTTTTTTTTTCCTTTACTCTCTTTTTTTTTTCCCCTTTTTTTTCCTTTCTCTCACTTCCATCTCTCTCTCGTATTTAACCAATCGCAAATCCCCGCCATGCCACAGTGGAATGCTAAACCGACAAGCATCAAAATTCGATAACTAACTGGTGCGCATTGCGCACGCCTCAGGGTCCCACATCTCCCACACTTCATCCATCTGATTAATTCATCAACCAAGCAGCAGAAGACGATGACGTGGCGAAATCAGGACGGCTACCCTCCCATGTTAACGGTGTTGATAATTTTGCGAAAAAGTAGAAACGTACGATCACAAACCACCATCTTCCCGCTCTATAAAATTTACTCCCTCGCCCTCAAGTGTCTATAACGCTCTCGCCTTTTCCATTTCAAAATCTCCCAAATTTCAAAACCTCCTCCTTTCCCCTAACAAACAAACAACCAAGCGAAAAAAAAAAAAAAATACTCTCGATTCTTCACATTTCGTTTCAGCGAAGTTTTACACCGAGAGCGAAGATGATCGCTACTCTTAAGTAAAAGCTTTGCTTTAAATGATGCTCTTCTTCTTCTCCTTTTCGTCCTATGTAATCTGCTTGTACTAATCACGATACTAAATGCGTTTTACTTGGTTTGTTTCAGAGCCGAAGAGCAAGGACAGCTGCAGCTGGTGGAGCGAGAGGAATTTGACGATGAAGAAGACTTGTTCGAAGCGATCGACAAGTGTAAGCCACAGAAAACGACGCGTTTCTCGCGATCGCCCTTGGAGTTTGATTTCCATTTGCTGAATCTCGTTTCGTTCTGTTGTTTTCTTTCCGTTTGTAATAGTTTTGGGTTGCGTTTTGGTCTTTGCTCAGTAAACTATGAGATCTGTTTGAGTAATCGGTAATGCTAAAATGCTAGCTCGGTTTTATTGCTTTTTTTGGTAGTTTCTGGATTCAAGCGGTCAGTGAAACTTTCTCTTTGTTTTTGAGGCAATTCTGAGTTCAAATGCTTTGTTTTCATCTTCATTTCGCTTTACCGAGTTAGCTTCCCCTTTGATTCTCCTCTTTACCGGTATTGCTTAGATGATAGCACCTATTTTTGCTTGTTTTTTTAGTTTTTTTTTTCCCTGGATTCAAACTGATTGAAGCTTTTCGTTGCTTTTGAGTCGATTCTGAATCCTGTTTTTCCTCCTCATTTCGCTTAACAAATTTTAAAATCTCCATTGTTTCTTTTTACCTTCTTCGGTTCTCTACCTCTACTGTTCTACTTTCCTCCGCTGCTCAGTTAAGAGCACAAAATAGTTGAGGCTTTTCTAGATCTAGACGATTATTAGTATCCTCACACTTCGTTGCATTATATCTTGATTTTCACTGCTCTGTTTAATTTCTTCCTCTGTTGTTTTGTACTGTGATGATCAATGATCACATTGTGACATTTTTCCCCTTAATTTGTATACTTACCTGTTGTTTGGATAGCAATATAGCGCTTATGATTCTAAATTTACGCTTCGTTCAATATTCAACACAAGTATAATAGTTAAGATGTAGATATATGTAAATCCTGAAATATAGAGCTGGTAGTAAGTTACCTGTTTGATCATTTTCCTGAGCATCAACTCCAGCGGAGCAGGCTGTTGCATTCTTTCATATTCGCATGATTTCCTGTTTAGCAAAATGTAGCCTATTGTGACGTGTTATAATTTCCATGCCAGTGATCTCCCAAGGAATCAATTCGGGGGATGTGAAGAAGCTTCAGGATGCAGGTATCTACACCTGCAATGGCTTGATGATGCACACAAAGAAGGTACAATCATTTTGCAGCTCAAGTCTCGTGAAGGCTTTGCACGATTTTAATGCTTGTTTCCATTTTTCTCTTGCAGCACTTGACCGGAATCAAAGGTTTATCCGAGGCTAAAGTTGACAAGATCTGTGAAGCTGCAGAGAAAATAGTGGTTTGTCCTAGAACTATCTGATACTGAAGATGATTATAATTGTTGAAAAGGTTGTTTGCTTTCAATTGAATTTTTGTTTCTGTTTCCCTTTCAGAATTTTGGCTACATAACTGGAAGTGATGCTCTGATCAAAGTAAGCATAAGGTTCTTTTACTCTTTCAATTTGAGAGATATAATACCCACTTCTCATATTTGCTGTCCTGAACTTGGCTTAACGGATTGTTTCATCAAGTCTAAGCAGTGAATGTATCTAAAATATAATCCATGATTCTGTTTATGTATACAGAGAAAATCTGTGATTCGTGTGACAACTGGTAGCCAAGCCCTTGATGAGCTTTTGGGAGGTAGATTTTGTTCTCTAAGATGTATGTTGTTGGAGGTGTTTTTGCGCGAAGTTGTGTTACTGATATAATTTACATGGTTGATTAGGTGGAATTGAGACTGGGGCCATCACCGAAGCTTTTGGTGAATTCAGGTGAGATCAAAATCAAATTTCAGTCGCCCATGTCTCTTTTTGAACGTTTCAAAGATATGCATAACATTTCTACTGATTTTCGCATCAGGTCTGGGAAAACACAGCTTGCCCATACTCTTTGCGTTTCTACACAGGTTCGTCCTGACCTTGCGCCTTATTTAGTGAGAGTGTCATGTCTGTAATATCTGTATGTCAGGTGTAACTATAGGTTATCTGCATGCTCTGTAGTCTGTTCAGGAAATAGTATTTTCTTTGAAATTAATCTTAGTAGATTTGCTAAATTTGAAGCAAACATACTGGATGTTTGCTCTCCCACTCTGCTGAGTTGATTCTCCAATCACTGAATGTTTCTTTATGCCAAAAGGAATCTAGACTGGTGTACTATTGGTCTCTTGACAGATCTTGCTAAAAATTTGATACAACTCGTGCCATGGTACTTTTGCTTTGTGTTTCAGCTGCCCTTCAGTGGTGTGGTGAGGGCATATAAATTATGGTGGATTATGTAAAAGACCTGCTATTTGGATCTAAATAACGATATGTGAGCCAAGTATAAGCATTTTTGTTACCCCTGCAGCTTCCTACAAACATGCGCGGCGGTAATGGAAAGGTTGCTTACATCGATACTGAAGGAACATTGTATCCTTTTTGTCATGGTTCTTTTCCATGAGAAAACAAATAATGGGGACGTGCTCATGTGATGCCTTAATGTTTCTATTTTTCTTTGTTCCTCCTTAACCATTGTGCTTTCAGTCGGCCTGACAGGATTGTACCCATAGCTGAAAGATTTGGCATGGACCCAGGAGCTGTCCTCGACAATGTAAAACGTCAATTACTATAGTATTGCCAATTGACTCATGAAGATGATGTCGAGATTCTTACTTGTTTTTTCTTGTGATTGAAAGATTATTTATGCTCGTGCATACACATATGAGCATCAGTACAACCTGCTTCTTGGTCTGGCTGCAAAAATGTCTGAAGAACCCTTCAGACTTCTGGTATGTTTTTCAAACACTACAGTTGATTATAGTGTAAGAAGGCCAACAGGTATAACGTGTGCACGTGCCTATGAATCCAGATTGTTGATTCAGTTATTGCTCTATTTCGAGTGGATTTCACTGGAAGAGGAGAACTCGCAGAGCGGCAGGTTATTCCCTTATTCTTTTAGATGATGCTCAGGATTACTTAAGTAAGCCCTTCATTTCTGAGTTAGCGTTCCAATGTCACAAATTACTTTTCTTGCAGCAAAAATTGGCCCAGATGCTATCCAGATTGATAAAGATAGCCGA
Organism: Turnera subulata; assembly: GCA_028386065.3. NCBI lineage: Eukaryota > Viridiplantae > Streptophyta > Magnoliopsida > Malpighiales > Passifloraceae > Turnera > Turnera subulata. The sequence continues at coordinate 66,974 of JAKUCV010006134.1, forward strand.
GGAATTTAATGTTGCAGTGTACATGACCAATCAAGGTACTCTTGACCTTAACCATCGTAATCTAAGGCAATCTAAATGTCACATTGCTGCGAGAGAACATTTAATCTTACTGTTGTACATTCTTGATAAAGCTAATTGATTTTAGTCCTCACTCGTCGAGAACTTGAACAACTGCTGGCGTTCTGTGACTCTGAGAAAACTATTTTGATGCATTAGCTGACAAGACACAAGTTTGCCTCGTTATAATGCATTATGGTGTAAATTTGTTTTGAACAAATTGTATTACAAAGTTAATATGAAACCAACCGTTCCGTTGCTGGTTGCAGTCATTGCTGATCCAGGCGGCGGAGTGTTCATATCAGATCCCAAGAAACCAGCGGGAGGTCATGTGCTTGCACATGCGGCCACTATCAGGTTGATGTTCAGGAAAGGCAAAGGTGAACAACGAGTGTGCAAGGTGTTTGATGCCCCGAATCTTCCTGAGGCTGAAGCTATATCCTTGATTGCGTTCCCTTTTTCTTTAATATAGTATTGACCTTGATTTCTGATTTTTCTTTTTTCCAATTAAGATCACCATTAAGATTATCCCAGTGGTCATGATGGTCTTTAATATTTAGTTTCTCCTAAAGACCCGAAAAGCTTTACTCTTGACTAGTTTTCCTTGACAGAATACACGTATTTCAGATAACACCAGGAGGCATTGCAGACGCCAAGGACTAGCAGCAGAGAAGGTTACTGCAGCGGTTGTGCAAAACAGAGAGTAGTAGAATGCTTCGTTTCATTTCTATCTACTGGCAGCTTAGTTACGAGTATTAAAAACTTGGTTCATTTATAGGGAAACATGCAAGCCCTGATTGCTCCTCTGGCTTGTCTCAATGTACTGTTTAACTAGACGCTCTTTAAGCAGTTTTTCGTAAGAAAGAAGATAACACCAGAGTGGCTTCTTCTCTGGTGACTTCATGCACTAGCAGTAAACGATTTGGTTTATATATCTCGCTAAGTATATGCCACTTTATGCATTAGAAGTAAACGAATTGAAAACTGTTCTCGCTTATTCCTTGTCTGTGCATAAATCTTTGATGATTTGGTCTACTAAATCCTCTCTCTTTTCTTGTAAGAATGGCCTACCAGATCTAAACCGTGAAAAGTATCGAAGGTTCGAGGAGGCAAACAATAAAACATGCTTTGCTTCGGTGATCCCCAAGATCCGTAGGACCACGGCCCTCTCTATTTTTGATTTATCAGCTCAGGATGGGCTCACTAACAACCGTTAGACCAGGTTTTGAACAACATAAGAGAAGAAAACGCACGCCACATTCTGAACTAAGAGAAGCAAAACATCCATTTGAAAAAACTAAAATAAACATCAGAATGCTTATGCATTGTAAACATAATTTATAAATTATGAATTTTCATGCTTATGTCAAAGGATCAGATCGATGGTAAAGTAAAATATACATCAGCATAAATTGCTGTCTCGTTCTTAAAAAAGTACTTGTACCCATAAGGAGTTTGGAACACATTACTGCAGCGGAGTGAAAAGATAGAAAAATAGAAGGCCAGTCAATAATAAAAACCTAGCCGACCAGAACTCCATAGCTCAGTAGTCCGAGGACCAGTTGGAAGCACTTCCAACTCTAGGCATGCCCGTACTTCCCTTCTTGGTTTCTGAATCCACCTTGAAAATTGCTCCACAAACATGACCAGAGCTGTCCACCCTCGGCACCGGCTTCAACTCGTTCAAGGGATGCTCATAGCTCCTCAAACCTCCAGAAGTAGTGAAGAAGCATCCTGAGAAAAGCATAAGACATTATTAATACATTAAGCAACTTAATCCATATTGTCGTAAATCATCAGTAATCGCCACAGAGCAAAGCAGAGGTATGAAGATGATTGGCCAATACAAATGCCATAGAATCAGATTAAACAACCAACATAAGTTAACAGAACAAAAAGCAAAACGCTGAAGAGACACCAAAAGATATTCCACGTGCAAAGACCAAAGAACAATGAAGGGATAAAGATATTCTACCTAATTCGCAGCACATTATGAAACAAAAGAATTAACAAGACAAGTACAAACGATAAAAAAGTATCACATATGTAATGGATCCAATCCCCCAACATTTCCCACGTTGCTGACATTTTACCAATATCATTTCGGACTTGTCACAGAGAAACTAAGCCTCTTAGCATTTTCAAATGTTCTATCCACATTTCTATTAGATCCAACCCATTGTAGGGAGCCCGAAAGAAGCAAAATGATTTCCCATGAACAATCAAATCATAGAAGAAATACCTTTAGGGAATGGGGCAAAAGATTTCCCACAGCCCTGCTTCACTATTTCGGCATCGTCTGAGAAAACAAGATGGCCTTCCGAATCAGTTCCCCAGAAGAAGGGTACGCTTCCATCAGCATCCTAAATGGAAAGAGAAAAGGATAGTTAATCATTGTTCAAGTTAGTGATGATCAGGCTCAAGCGGAACAACCCGGGAGAATGCGAAAATGAAGGAGGATCTAGACAGAGAGGTGTACTTACAGTAGCTATGAATGTGGATTTTGAAGAGCTGTCATATAAAATAAATGCAAATTTGCCTTGCATGTCTCTCACGACCTGGTCAGCAGGATAGGGGCCTCGGTCTCTGAGAGTTCTGTAAGCTTCAATAACAATAATCACCTCATTTGCAGTTTTGCTCAAGCCATACTGATGCTTAAGATTGGCAACATTATCGATGTGGCCTTGGAACAAGCAGAAGATATCATCCACCACCGCAAACAATCTATCAAAATGAGCCAAAGTTAGACAGGAAACCAAATACACAGCAAATTAATACCTATAAAGGACAACAAATTAAGAGTATCCCAATTCCTTCTTCCTTTAACCTTAATATTAAATCTTAACAAAAAGATCATGATTTACATGTCAAACCGCCGTAGGAAGACAACGACTCTGGCAGTTGACAAAAGTACCAGCAAATTGGACACTAGAAAAAAATGACAAGCAACGGCACAATTCCCAAGATCTACCAAAAAGCTCCAGGGAACTTCAAGTTTAGACCAAGCTCGCAGATAAAAAAAAAAAACATCAACCATCAAAGCAAGCAATTTCAGGAATATATATATATATATATATATAATCACAGCCAGAACCCATCCAAAAAATTTTACAGAAAAAAAGAGGGAACCTTTCATTGAGAAAAGAAACTTTCTTAAAAAAAAAAAAGACGCCCTCATAGACACACAGAGTAGACAAGTGACGATCAAGACCAGATCAGTCAAACCCAGAAACACACCAAATCAAAACCAACAAATCAAAACACAAAAAGGAGAAAAAAAAATCATCACCTGGGGAGGAGGGGGTTTTGATTGTCGAGAGAATAAGCAATGAGGCCAGAGGAGCCAAGATTGACGGTGACAGCGCTGGGGTGGGCGGAGGAGAAGTGCTTGGCCAAGAACCCATCTCTCAGGGCGGAGGATGAAGGGGCCGAGTGTGGGCTCTGCAGCGCCTCTGGGCTCTTCGCCACCGTTTTGTCAAAAACCGCCAGCATTTTCTCTTTCGATCCTTTTCTTTCTTTGATGATTTGATTTGATTTGAGCGAAGAAGAAGAAGAAGAAGAGAGATGACTGTAAAAGGCAGTTATATTAATAGGTTTACCGTTTCAGTTAGGGGCGTGGGATTCTTTATATACTTCCCATTTTGTCCTCTTCTTTTGTGGTATGATCCAGCGTTATCTAGTAATATCCCTTGGTTGTGATTTGTCAACTTAATCCGTTTTGATGTAATAGCTTTGGTTTATCTGCCAAGTTATAAAATTGGTGGTGGAATCGGCAACTCTAAGCATCATTTGACAAAAAAGGGCAAAGAGATATTTTCTAGCTAGAATTGTGGGCTTACTATTATTGGCAAGGAGTCTTTTTTTTCTTTTCTTTTTTTTTTCTGGATTATCATGGTTATTAGGTTATGTATACATTTGTTTGATTATTTTTGTCCTAATTGGTTTTTAAGAAGTTTAGTGGCGAAATAAAAAAGGACACTCTAGTAATGTTTCTTTATAATTTTGGCCATACAAATTGAGCCAATGTGTAAATAATACGTAATTTTCAAGTTTCACTTTCAACATATCCAACACTGTGAAAAATAGATAAAATTATAGCTATGATGTGTTAATGGTTAAAATTTGTGTATTAAAAAATATCTTGAATATTTTAAACATCAAGAAGCCTTAAAAAGAACGCGGCAATGTTGTGTACCCTTTCTTATTTACAGAAATCTGTAATATATTGTCCTCAAAAAAAAAAAGAAATCTGTAATATATTACCCAAATGGATGGATGTCAAGTTGCAGTAATTAAGCATTTTCAGGTTCAAAAAAAGTAATTAAGCATTCTCGAAAAAGAAAAAGTTGAGCTAATTGAGCCTGCTACCTAAAACGAGCACTCATTTCAATGGTATCTTCATCAATATAGGTAAATTTGTGCTATGTTTGGGAGCTTTAATCTGTCATCAAAGTTATTGGAGAAGGTCCATTAAGTCCATTGATTCTCTAGATCCACCGAGTTGTACGTCTGAGTATCGAAAGAAATCTCTTTTCTTCCCTGAAAAAAAATGAAATCTTTGTTCACCAAAATCTAGTGAAATCCTTAACCGATGGCCCAATAAAAGTAAAACAACTCTGTCTACGACTTTATATGGGGGTATTCTAGTAAGTTCGACTCTGTCCGTTCCTCCTAGTACAAGTAGTCCTCTAAGCTTATCCACACGGCAAAGTTAGGTCTCTTTTGACTCATTTGAGATATTTTTTATGAGGACTAATTTGAGAGAGAAAGAAAATAAAATTTGTAGTCTGTAAAGCACATTCATTGTTTCTGGCCCGATCTTTAAAAAAATTACAATATCCGGGAGCTACAGATTATGGAAGGGATCGGACCAAAAAAAGATTATAGAAGTGATAATTTAAGCTGTGCATAGGGGTGGGACTAATAAACTACTATAAAGAGTAGGCAGGTCCTTCATCTGTATAGAGAATAGAGATATTGGTAATGTGGGTCTGTAACACAATAATTAGCATATAAAGAATTCAAGTGCCAACAAGAAAAGGTAACCTATTCAGCCCGGATGTCCCATCTATTTCTGAAGGAAGGAATGGAGAGAGATTATGGCTGACATCTTTCATGAATGGAGAGAGATTATGGCTGACATCTTTCATAGCACGTGTCCCCCATTGATGCACTTGTGATAAGAAGACGAGTTTTATATATATTAAAGTGCTTATGCTTCTTGTAATTTTTTGTATAAGCTAAGTTTATGTTCAAGTTCGTTGAATGTTAATTGCATTATGTGCTACACGCCACTGTAAATGAAATTTGAGCATAATTTTCAAAGATACTAATCTACATTTGCGGGAAAAGAATTACAAAAAACTAGGTACTAATGTGCTTAATTATGTTTTGCAAGAGTTTCATCATCATATCCTGCAGAAATGAATATTGGACTAGAATTCAGGAGCGAATGCTAAACGGGCCGAAGCTCGCAACAGAAATGAAAGAAAGCCCAAATATACTACGGTTTGAAATGTTTTGGCCCGAATAACTTGTGGTTGGTTGTGCGCAATAAGTAGATTTCAGACTGGAGGAGACAAAAATAACAGTGAACTTTTGAATTGAAAAGCGGGCTACTTATTGTGAGATTTTCGATTTTGGGGGCGTTTTGAAGCAGAACCCTTACAATAAAACATCTTAGAATTCTTGATCTCCAATGAACTTTCAGCCTCTGGATTAAGAAACCTAAAGTAGCTTTTGCATGGGAAACTGGAATTGCCTGCTCTCAAGATATAGCACAGAAATGGTATAATATGCCACGGAAAAGAAACTATTCATATTATGGCTTCTGGAGAGTAAATAATGACAAGATGCTGGGATTGCCTTAAACTGGTTGCAGCATAACTTGCACTGGGAAAGTGATGTGCCATTCATATTAACACAATCTAGAACCCAAAGTCAGGGGGAACACATAACAAGTTGTAAAAATTTGACTTGCCTAAGTAATTCAAAGGTACTGCATACACCAAATAAAATGGTCCGAATACTAGTACTTCCTTGCTCAAACTTTCAGCTGCTGGTAAGGAGACACCATTACGTAACTCATAAGACAATTTCTGATATAATAGGTGGGATTCTTGAGAAAAGCTTTCAAACGAGAGGAGCTAATTCAATAAGTGTACATGTCAAGATACAGATCATAATAACTCAAAGAAGTGAGTATGTTAAAAGTTAAATATTCTAAAATTTCATTTCATTAAAAAAAAAAAGAAATGCAAAAATCCTGAACAGTATAATCCGACATGTTGTAACTCTTATCACAGAACATATTTTCCTGAGCACATCTATCATCTGCTAGCAAGGATAATTAACAGAGACAATAACATATGAGATGTCTCAAACCCTGTTGTATGCTACTGACTTGCTGAAGAGGCGACGGATATATACGACTTGAAGTGTACTTACGACAGCAAGCAAAATGTACTCCATCACCGTGTAGCCAATCACACGTTGTCGCGTGCTCTCATTAGCTGCAAGCAAAAACAATAACAAGTCACACAAAGAAATTGCAGCACATTTAAGTCATTTGAAACATCCTACTTCCCGCCAAGCAGTCACTTTCTAATCCGAGTGCAACCATATTCAATATAGAATTCGAAACTCTTGAAGAGGTTTCTTTACAAATCTAGATCACACCATCGTCAAATTCCCGTAAGCATGACACATGCTTTACCACAACACGCACAGGGGGAGTAAAGTTTTATTCTTGAAGCACAATCTCAGCAGTTCCACACATTTATCACAGGACACCACAGCTATAAAATTGGCAAAGCCTCATCCTCCTAAGTTTTATATAAAAGCAATACCAGCCTGATCCACTAACAGTGGCACATAACACTGAAACCACCCATCTGGACACCACGGTCCTACATTTAACGAACACCAGCCGCAAGAACCATTCATTCCCAATTCATATAATACTAGCAATAGCATCCTAAACCAGGAATGGTGACACATAACACACCACAACTGCATTTAACAAACGAATACTATCGCAACAATCATTGCCAATCAATTCATAGACTACCAATATGCAGAGGAAAATTGCAAACACCAGCAACTAATAAGAGATGACAAACTTACTATGGCGATGGCGAGCATCCCGGGCTTTCAAGTACTTCTGCTCAGCCGTAACCGACTCCAATGCCTCCCTAAGCTCAGCAATCTTAACATTAATAGGGTCCAAATGCTCTACAAATAAAAACACACAAATAATCAATTCAATTAAATCCAAAAAAAAAAAAAGGCACTCTGCTCCTTAACATTTCCTCAATTCTTTTTTTCTAAAAAAGAAAAGAGGTTGAAAAGGAAAGGAAGCAAACCGTCTTTGGCGAGGTCGTGTTCGTTAGGGATGTGGCCCACATGGATGTAGAAAGAAACCGTCTCCGGCGTGGAATACGGATTGTGGAAACAGAATTTGTACATCCCGCTCCTCGGCGCCTTGAACTCGAACTTATCCCCTGACGTCCCTTTCACCGTCTGCACCGTGTTCCCTCCCGGTGACGTCACCTACAATCACAGATCCATCCCCAAAAAAAAAAAAATCAAAATCAAAACGGTGACGTATTGTGATCGGATAATGATGGATCGATTAGGGAATAACAATAATAGGAATACTCACGACGAAATCGATGCCGGGGTGGTCGGTGGCCCAGAAGATGTCGTGGTCGACGACGACGAAGTTGCCCGATACGGTGTCGCCTTCGTAGAGGACGTACTCGTAGACGCATTCGACGTCGTTGACGGTGACGGAGAGGGAAGAGATGCGGGTGATGAGGCCGAGAAGAAGAAGAGCTGTTACTGTGTAGATCTGCTGCTGCCTCCTCTTCTCCATCTCTGTTTCGGTTTTCTTTCTTTCTTTCTTCCTTCTTCCTTTTTCTTTAATTTTTGGGACCTTGCTTTATTCTTTCTGGTTTATTATTATTACACAAAAAAACAGACAATTCAGATTTGATTCGACAGACAACAATGCCTCTCCTTCACCAATTTAGGTAGCAGCGTCGGGGCTGAATGAAAGAAATATGTTGTGGGGCGTGGCGTTATTCTTGGCGACGACGCCGTTTTACTCTCCAAGATTCCTCTGCCCCCACATAGCGAGATGTTAGCCAATCATCTCTCTCCACCGAAGGACAAGTGTGAATTTTGACGTCGAAAAACTAAAATGAGGATATAATTTTTTTAAAGTTGAACGTCACAACTGAGACCTAAGCACAAAAAAGTAAAAAATAAAAATAAAAATTAAACGATACCACATGGTGAATTTCCTACATATATAATGAACAAAACAATTTTTCTATGCGCAATGTGTCCTTTAACATCAAATATTGGTTCCTCCAAAATTATAGAGTTTTATGCTTTTTCCTACCTAAAACATGCGATTACTACTACTACGGCGTCGTTTAAATTGAATTAACATGCCATTCTTATACGTGTGAGAACAAATCAGTAACCACAGGAAGACAAAACTCTAATGGGACCTACATAATCCATCATTAAGAGTTCCAGACAATTTGTGTTGCCAAAATGATTCCATAAAAAGTAAAAAACACAGAGAAAAAAACGGTTGCTGTCTTGCTCCACGAAAATGCTGACGACGATAACAAAGAGTTGGAGAAATATAAAGAGCAGGTTTTTGCTGATATGCTACCAAATAATTATTAGTTTAGTCATTCCCATCCGGCATTGAACTGAAAGCTGTAGTCTGCCAGATGGAGAAGCCAAATATTGAAGTCACCAAGGTGAAACTGGGCGCTCAAGGACTGGAGGTAATTCATGAAGCCAAACCATGTTCCTTCCATTTTTTCTCTCCAAGATATAAATTATGGTTTGCAAGCTGTGAAGTTGTTTTGGTCTATCTCTTGACTTAAAATTCCTCTCTTAGAAATTATAAGTAACTAAGAATCAAATGCTAGATTGTTATACAAGGTTATGCAGAGTTTGAAACATCCAGTCTAGTTTTGATAAGCCAAGATTGGCTCCAATGTATCCCAAAAAAAAAAAAATATCTTGTTTCAGAGGCCATATATATATAATAGATCGAAGTAGCTCAAGTATTTTTTTTTTTTTCGACAAGTTTACTCTTGTGTGCACAGTGTTCTTTACTGTTTTTTTTTTGCGCAGGTCTCTAGATTAGGATTGGGATGTGCAGGTCTTTCCAGTATGCTGCGTGCTCCTGTCTCTCATGAAGATGGGTGTTCCTTTCTAAAGGAAGCATTTCGTAGGGGTGTCACCTTCTTTGATACATCCAATCTCTATGGGAAAGATCATGATAATGAGATTATGATTGGCAAGGTATAGTTTTCTAGTAATATTTAGCTAGTTGCTTCAGATGAATGAATCTAGAAAAAAGGATATGTTCTCTTGCTTATAAAAATCATGAAGACCATTATCTGACATGGGTTTAGCAAGTTAAATTTATTTTTTCTCGAATTCTCAGGCCCTGAAGCAGCTTCCTCGCCAAGAAGTTCAATTAGCCACAAAATTTGGACTGACTATGTCAGAAGATTGGCAATTTAGTGCAAGGGGTGACCCTGAGTATGTACGAGAATGCTGTGAAGGAAGTCTTAAGCGGCTTGGTGTGGATTACATTGATCTGTATTATCAGCACCGGGTGGATACTTCAGTGCCAATAGAGGATACTGTAACTAGCCAGATAACTTCTTCATAAGCTGTTTCAATGCTTTTACGATTTCTCTAACCTTTGAAATCGATCCCTGTTTCTGGAATTTGATGTTTTTGTACGGTAGATGATGGAACTGAAGAAGCTGGTGGGTGAAGGGAAGATAAAATACATTGGATTATCAGAACCAAGTCCAGACACAATAAGGAGAGCCCATGCCGTTCATCCTATCACTGCCTTACAGATGGAGTATTCTTTGTGGAGCCGTGATATCGAAGATGAAATAATACCACTTTGCAGGTTTGTTCACGTCAAACAGATTTTGTAAAGTTGTAGTCATTTGAATGCTGTTCTACTTATCCTTAACGTGTGGATGTATCAGATGTATTGACAATAGCAGAAAAAGAAAAGTTCGTGTTCGGTGACCCTTTTATCTGACCATGCTTTATAATCTTTTTACCCTTAAATGCTTACAGAGAACTTGGTATCGGAATAGTTGCATACAGTCCTCTTGGCACTGGCTTTTTTGCTGGGAAGGCAATGGCTGAAAGTTTTCCCAGCGAGAATCCGTTGGTACGTCACTGCAAGTTCACTTGTCAATAATCCATGTACTGTTATTTCTGCGTCAATTATTTCCCTGTATTTTAACCTCATTTCCATTGTTATCGTGTTCTACCTTTGTAAATATAAATATCCTATCATGTTAGAAATATGAAAGAGATAGACACCAGAGCTTTATACTTTGATACTGACTTTGAAATGGTAATGGTCCAGTCCCGTATGTATCCAAGGTTCATGGAAGGGAATCTGGATAAGAACAAAGTCCTATATGCACGACTTGCAAACTTGGCAACAAAGCATAATTGCACCCCTCCTCAACTGGCTCTGGCATGGCTTCTCCATCAGGGAGATGATATAGTCCCAATTCCTGGTATATGATTATAATGCCTCCGGTTGTTGTTGATCTTCTTTCCCTTTCCCTTGTCGAGTACATATAGATGGAACTGTGACTGTTTTGTCAAGTTAATTTAAAACCTCAAGCAATCTGGTTTTAATCAACTTGATCTGTTTGTTGACTGCTAAGATGCCAATTTCTGGTTGGAGCAAAATAGTCTCAAGGACGACGTGACTTTGATGGTTATTGACTTTGTTTGAGCTGGCAACTTATGCAGGGACAACCAAATTAAACAACCTTTATAACAATATTGGATCCTTGGCAGTGAAGCTTACACAAGAGGAAGTGAAAGAAATCTCTGATGCTGTGGATGTTAACGAAGTTAGTGGCCACCGAGCTCCATCTTTTATCGTTAAGTTGAACTGGAGGAATGCAAATACTCCCCCGAAGCACTAAACCTGGATTGTGTATGATTTTTAAAGAAAATTAAATCTTCCATCTCAAATAAAGGGACTGATGAGATGAATTTCTTAGCTTATAGATGCTGATACAAAATCCATCCCCACAAGGAAGTGTTTTATATGTATTTTTGACAATCTTTAGTTGTTTCTCGAGCTTTCATATATGTAATCTGGTACTCGAGTATGCGTTCTTCCTTCCCTTCTTCTTCCTCTTCCTGTTTCTGGTTGGAGAGGGATTTTTTTTTTGTGTTTCTGTTTTTATACGCAATTTTCATCTTGTTGGAACTTCACTGATCATGTACTACTAGTATATGCTCAAGTCCATCATTCGAAAGATCCTAAACTCTGCTGCCAAGGATTGAAGAAAGGAAATTAATTAATGTTTCCAATTATGAGATTGAAAAGCATTGTAACATCTTCAGAAATTGAATTCTGCTGTATTGTATAGACTATCAGATTACGTGCGTTTACAGTGCTTCATGGAGTATAAGCAAGTTAAAGAAAATGGCAACCGACTTCCCTTCATTTGCCGGAACTTGTAAGAAGAACAGCAAGCGGCAATCACAGACCTTTGATTCTTATGCCCCAATCCTCTTGGTCAACATATTTGTGTTGTAGCTAATTTTTTTAAAAAGGAAATCTTGTATGTCGTTTAACTATATGTATTTGGATAAAGATAAGTTAAAATGGTTGGTTTTGGAATCTTTTTGTGGGAGTTGGTTTTGGAATCTCATGAATATGATCAATTGTCTTCATATAATAATGTTGTAAACCAAGCTAATATAGGCTTATGCAGAGAGTGGTTTTCACTGCTTATGCAGGCCTCTATAGAGGTATCTTGGCCCGTTTTGCTATAAGCAGGACTCTATTAGGGTATTTCGGTCCTGTGTGGTTTTTGATTCCTGAGCTAATATAGGCTTTGTAAACCAAGCTAATCTGGGAATTTTTAAGTCAAAGTAGGTGGTCCCTACCAATAGACAACAAATGGCAAGTAGACAAGTGAAAACATTTTATAACTAGTCTAGTCTCGTGTTATTTTGCCACAAACTTTGTTATTCAACTATCCTTTTTTTCAGTTATTCATCTTGTTGTGTTTTCTTTGTCAATGGAGGTTAAGCCCGAGACCAGAATCCCCAGGGTGAAACTGGGTAGTCAAGGATTGGAGGTAATGAAGCAAACCATGCATGTTCCTTTTAATTTTTCTAAGATACAGATTATGGTTTGCAAGCTCGTGTTGCTTTGATCCATCTGTTGACTTAATATTCCCTCTCCTGCCTATTTTTGTTGCTGGAAATTTAACTTCACAATGTAAGTGATGATACAAATTATAAGTAATTTAGAATTAGATGCTAGATTGTTTGTTATACAATGTCATGCAGAGTTTGAACCATCCAGTCTAGTTTTGATAAGCCAGGATTGGCTGATTATGTTGTTTCAGAGGCTATAACAATACTTGATTCAAGTATTTTTCCTAGAAAACTTTACTTTTGTATGCTCAGGGTTCTTTTTCTGCTTTTTCAGGTCTCCAGACTAGGATTGGGTTGTGCAAGTCTTTCTGGTATGCTGGGTGCTCGTATCTCTCATGAAGATGGGTGTTCCTTTCTAAAGGAAGCATTTGATAGGGGCGTCACCTTCTTTGATACATCCAATCTCTATGGGAAAGATCATGATAATGAGATTATGATTGGCAAGGTACAGTTTCCTAGTAATATTTAGCTAGTTGCTTCAGATGAATGAATCTAGAAAAGGGATATGTTCTCTTGCTTATAAAAATCATGAAGACATTATCTGACATGGGTTTAACAATTTAATTTTTTTTTTCTCGAATTCTTAGGCCCTGAAGCAGCTTCCTCGCCAAGAAGTTCAATTGGCCACAAAATTTGGACTGACTATGTCAGAAGATTGGCAATTTGGTGCAAGAGGTGACCCTGAGTATGTACGAGAATGCTGTGAAGGAAGTCTTAAGCGACTCGGTGTGGATTACATTGATCTATATTATCAGCACCGGATTGATACTTCAGTGCCAATAGAGGATACTGTAACTAGCAAGATAACTTCTTCCCAAGCTATACTATTGTTTATTTCAATGTGTTTATGATTTCTGAATCTTTAACCTTTGAAATTGAAATTGGTTTCTGGAATTGCTGTTTTGACATGGTAGATGATGGAACTCAAGAAGCTGGTGGATGAAGGGAAGATAAAATACATTGGATTATCAGAAGCAAGTCCAGACACAATAAGGAGAGCCCATGCAGTTCATCCTATCACTGCCTTACAGATGGAGTACTCTTTGTGGAGCCGTGATATTGAAGATGAAATAATACCACTTTGCAGGTTTGTTCATGTCCAAAAACAACTGTTCTATGTATAGTCCTGAACCTGCATATGTATAAGATGCACTGACAGTAGCAGAAAAAAGAAAAGTTCATACTCGATAACACTTTTATTTGGCCATACTTTGAACTCTTTTTACCTTAAATGATCACAGAGAACTTGGTATTGGAATAGTTGCATACAGTCCTCTTGGCATTGGCTTTTTTGCTGGGAAGGCTATGGCTGAAAGTTTTCCCAGCGAGAGTCTGTTGGTACGTCACTGCAAGTTCACTTGTCAATAATCCATGTACTTGTATTTCTGCATCAATTATTTCCCTGTATTTTGACTTCATTTTCATTGTTATCATATTCTACTACCTCTGTTAATATAAATGTGCAATCATGTTAGAAATATGAATGAGACAGACACCAGAACTTTACGCTTCTATACTGACTTGAAAATGGTAATGGTCCAGTCCCGTATGCATCCAAGGTTCATGGAGGGAAATTTAGACAAGAATAAAGTCCTATATGAACGACTTGCAAAGTTGGCTGCAAAGCATAATTGCACCCCTCCTCAACTGGCTCTGGCATGGCTTCTACATCAGGGAGATGATGTAGTCCCAATTCCTGGTATATAATATAATGCATCTAGTTGTTCTTGATCTTTCCCTTTCCCTTGTCAAGTACATATAGATGGAACTGTGACTGTTTGTCAAGTTAATTTAGACCCTGAAGTAATCTGGCTTAAATCTGTTTGTTGACTGCTAACTAAGATGCCAATTTGGTTGGAGCCAAATATAGCCTTAAGAACGACGTGATTTGGATGGTTAATGACTTTGTTTGAACTTGCAAACTTTTGCAGGGACAACCAAACTAAACAATCTTGATAACAATATTGGATCCTTGTCAGTGAAGCTTACGAAAGAGGAACTGAAAGAAATCAGTGATGCTGTGGATGTTAACGAAGTTAGTGGCCCCAGAGCTCCATCTATTATAGATAAGTTGAACTGGAGGCATGCAAATACTCCCCCAAAGCACTAAAAACCTGGAGTGTGTATGATTTTTAAAGAAAAGAAATCTTCCATCTGAAATAAAGGGACTACGATGAATTTATAAGATTATAGATGCTGGGAGAAAAGCCTATCATATATGTAATCTGGTACTCAACCATATTCTCTTTGTTCCCTTCTTCCTTTTTTTTTTTTTGGTTGAACTGGAAGCATGCAAATACTCCCCAAAAGCACTAAGCCTGGAATGTGTATGATTTTTAAAGAAAAGAAATGTTACATATCAAATAAAGGGCCTAACTTGAATTTCTTGGCTTGTAGATGCCAAGACAAAAGCCTATCATGTATGTAATATGTCTTATATAAAAAAAAATTCATATATGATCTGGCCATATTCTCTCTGTTCCCTCATCCTTCCTCTTCCTTTTGTTTTGTGAAGAGAGGTTTCCTTTTCTGTTACTATCTATGTACTCAATTTTTATCTTGCTGGAACTCAATTGATCATGTAATTAGTGTAAGTCCCTCCTATGCCTCTACCATAAGAAAGATCCCAACTCCAATGTCAAGCACTGAAGAAAGGAATTAAATTTCCAGTTTTGAGACTGAAAACGACTGTGACATCTTCAGAAATTGCGTTTGTTGTATTGTATTTTTTTTTTGTCGAAATTTGTTGTATTCTATAGACTATATTATGTGCGCTTACAGTCATTTATATTTCATGGAGTATCAGCAATTTAAAGGAAACGCTAAGGAACTTCCCTTCATTTCCCAGAACTTGTAAGAAGAACAGCAAGCGGAATCACAAACCTTAGATTGAATTCTTATGCCCCAATCCTGCCTTGATCAACATATTTGTGTTGTAGCTATTTTCTACTTATTTTTTTGGCTGCAATAATACCCTTAAAGGGCAACAAACACGTCGTGCAACCATAAGATAATATTTCATGAATCATGTCTTCATTTAATAATTGAAAGCAAGAACTTCGTAACCAAGCTAATCTGCGAATTCTTAAGTCAAAAGTTAGCAGGTGGTCCCCACCCAAAGACAACAAATGGGAAGTTGATGATGGACAACATCTATAAAATTAGTCTGTGTGCTACTGCGCCACAAACTTCATTATTCAACTATCTATCCTTTATTCATTCACTCATACAGGGGAGGGATATCGCCAATCAAGTTGTGTTATTCTTTTGCAATGGAGGTTAATCCCGAGATCAGAATCCCCAGGGTGAAACTGGGTAGTCAAGGATTGGAGGTAAACTGTTTTATGTGAGCTTCTACCCTGCTTTGTACTACTCTTGTTCTGCATCTGGTTTGTTATCTGGGTAGAGTTTACTAAGAGCTAATCCCAATCTAAACATTTTGCATATTCATCTTTTCGTTAAGCTACCTTTTTGCAAATAGAAGTCTTTTGTTGTTAATTAAGCTAAATTATACTGAAAAATGCCTGATCTCAATCATTTTTGTCCCCGCCCTGCTGCAAAATTCAATGAAACATCCAATAAACTTTAACTTGGAGTCAACAGGAGAAGGGAAATGTAAAACTTACGTATCAATAACAAAAGAAAAGGTGAGCAGTATCTTTCAGGAAGAAATTATGTCAATTTTTGTGGGAAAGCAAAGTCTCTATTCCAAAGCTGAAAATGTGAATTACCTGCATCTGCCTGTATCTAGCTAGGTCGGAAGTCAGTGTCTCCTAAAATTTTAAACGTATCATATATCCGGTTAAATCAGCATTTGAGTTTTTGAATTGATTGACTCTGAGAGTTCAGGCCTTGATATTTCAATTGTACTTCAAGAAGCTTATAAATTATTCTAAAAACAAGCACATGAAGACTTTTCTAAGATAGGGAAGAGGCACTCCTGTGCAATTGCATTGGCTTCACTGTGAAGTAAGGTTTTTATCATGCTCAAATATGCTCGAAGATGAGTAGTGAGCTTTACACTATCACGGCAGAACCACTTGTGTCAGAATTGAAAGGATTTGATGCATATCCGATTGGTTATAAGTTAGATTAACTTTGAAACTGATGCCAGTTTCATCAAAGATTGGAACTGCAGTCTGGTTTCACCGTGAAACCCCGTGGGTTACAGATACTTCTAAAGTGCAATGACCGTTTACCTAAGAACTCCTGAAAACCTGGAAGGCTAAAGAGTGACGATGTCTTGAATTGGAGTATCACCTCAAACCTCTCCTGTATATCTAAGAAAAAGAAAAATGCAATGGCTGCTCAACTCACTTCTAGTTAAATTGCTGAAAGCTGCAACTTATTTCAATTGGTGAACATTGCAGGTTTCCAGGTTGGGTTTTGGATGTGGGGGACTCTCAGGAATATATAATGCCCCTCTTTCCCATGAATCCGGATGTGCAATTCTGGTTGAGGTTTTCTCAAGGGGTATCACATTCTTTGACACATCAGATCTATACGGAGATGATCACCACAATGAAATCATGATTGGCGAGGTATTTTGATTTGTTTCTAGCTTCAAATTCGAAACTGAATTTGTCAACCATGAATGTTTGAAGATTCAAGTGCAATGTTCAGGACAGTCTTAATTGGGAAAGGAAACACAGCTCCAAAAGGGAGGGATGATAATGGTTTATATAAAGATACAGTGTGCTAATTCACTGTTTGGAAAATTTGATGAATATGGTGACACGTTAATGTTGATGTAGACATGATTTGATAATAGCCACGGTTGGATTGAGGAGATATCACTTCTGAGAATGTGAACTGGAAATAGTGTCTTTTCTCTTGCATTAGTTATTCCTCTTCTTTTCCAGGCTTTAAAGCAGCTTCCTAGAGAAAAGGTTCAGTTGGCAACTAAGTTTGGGATCAAACAGCTAGAGGGGTTTCAGTTTGCTGTCGATGGTACCCCGGAATATGTTCGGCAATGTTGTGAAGCTAGTCTCAAGCGGCTAGGAGTGGACTATATTGATCTGTATTACCAGCATCGTGTGGACACCTCAGTCCCAATAGAGGATACAGTAAGAAGCTTTCCCACTAATTTTAACACCTTTACATTTTTACCTCCACCTCTTTTTCCCAGATGATGATATATGGATTCAGAAGGTATTGCTAAGGTTTTTATGTCTTAGATGGGAGAGCTGAAGAAGCTTGTTCAGGAGGGGAAGGCAAAGTATGTTGGGCTGTCTGAAGCTAGTGTAGACACAATACGGAGAGCACATGCTATTCATCCTATAACAGCTGTTCAAATGGAATACTCCCTGTGGACTCGTGAAATTGAAGAGGATATAATTCCAGTCTGCCGGTTTGTAAATACATATATCTTACTTTTTTCTCACCTTGTTCAACAACTTCTGGATAGAGATATAATTAATATCATCCAAGTCTGTGATATCGTCCTTCCTCGTTATTCAGAGAGCTTGGCATTAGTATAGTGGCATATAGTCCTCTTGGTCGTGGATTCTTTGCTGGGAAAGCTGTTGTGGAAAGCTTGCCTGCTGAGACTCTTTTGGTACTAAATACTTGCCATTTTTTACTCAGAGTCAAATAGTTGGGTTCATTTCACTGCACATGAACATGCTACTAATTTGCTTCTTTGTTGCCACAGGCAATGCATCCAAGGTTTACTGGGGAAAATCTAGAGAAGAACAAAGCTATATATGCCCGTCTTGATGCCCTGGCCGCTAAACATTCCTGCACTCCATCTCAATTAGCTGTGGCATGGATTCTACACCAGGGAGATGACATAGTTCCCATCCCAGGTATAAATTCTTGCTTAAGATTCTTATTTGTCAAATATATGGGTTCACTAATGTGGCATCCAAGTGAGTGGAAGTTCCTGCTATTCAAACTCTTTTATGTGCTCTTACAGGGACAACTAAATTGAAGAACCTAGATAACAATATCCAGTCTTTAGCACTGGAGCTAACGCAAGATGATTTAGCTGAGATTTATAATGCAGTTCCAACTGATGAAGTGAGTGGTGAGAGGGACTATGATGTATTTTCGGATTATATGTACAAGTTTGCTAATACGCCAACTAAATAGTTACATTACATCCTGAGATAAATGGGTGTGTGTATGTGATGTTGACACTACTTGTATTAAATCTTCAAGTTACGTTGTACCATAATAATTTTCATTTATTATAAAATTGGGGGAGATTTTCACTATTTGATGGAATAACACAAACTTGATCAAGGTAATAATACAACTTTGTAGGAAATAATAAAACTTTAATAATAACAAAATAGAGAATAATTATATTAATGATGGAGGGAGGAGAGAAAAGATGTGTATGGAAATTTGGAGAGAGTGAGTTTATGGAGATTAAAGGTGTGTGTGTGTATGGAAATGAAAGGGGTATTTATAGGTGAAAATGGGAGGATAAAAACAAATGAGAATGATTAATTTAATAAGATAAAATCAATAGGATATTAGGTAAAGGAAGATGGTATTAAGATTAGGACAAAGAGATACTTTGGCAATCCAAGTCCTCCTAGGTTTCTCTAGGTTTTTCTCTGTCTCCAGAACTTTGTCACCCTAGCCGCCTAGGGTTTCTTACTTTCTTGGAGTATATTGTCTTGTTTTTGTTTTGCAGGTTTTGTTTCTCTCGGTTTTCCGGGTTCTGTTCCTGACACCGTTCAGGTTTTTGCTCTTGTGTTTTTCGTTGACGATGGTTTCTTCACTAGGGGTTGAAGAGGTTGAGGATGTTGTCCCACCAGGGGATGATGATATCGTGATATTGGAAGATCTACCAGAGGAACAGGTGGCGAACTGTCTGGAGTATTGCTTGGTTGGGAAACTGTGGACAGAAAGAAATTTCAATGCAACTGCTCTGCTTAGAACTATTACCACGGTGTGGAATCTGCGAAAGGGGGTGGAGGCTTCAGAGATTGGGGCTAATCTTTTCCTCTTTCAGTTTTATGATGGCCGAGATGTTGAAAGGGTGCTTGAGGGGGAGCCTTAGCACTTTAATCGTCATATTCTAGCCCTTCAAGAAGTCTCAGGCGATGAGCAGCCATCGGAGATGAATCCATCCCACACCCCAATGTGGGTTCATCTCTATGATGTGCCCTTAAGATGGCGCCAGGAGAGGTTCATCCAGCAGATTACAAAAAGGCTGGGTGACTATATGGAGGTAGAAGAAAGTACGTTATCAGCAAAGTCTAAAGTTGTTCGAGTACGTATCAGGTTGGACCTGACTGCGCCATTAAAGACTGAGGTGAAAGTGCAGCTTGGGCAAGGAAAGGTTATAGTGGTGCCAGTCAAATATGATAAGTTACCTAATTTTTGCTTTACTTGTGGCAGATTAGGCCATACCTTTAAGGACTGTGATGATAGTGCCAATCAAGAAGGTGAAGGATTAACAACGGTGTATGGGGACTTTTTGAGAGCATCACCTAATCGGGAAACAATTACTTTATCGGTGGGAGCTCGCCGGAGTCCACATGAACAGGTACGCCGTTCTTTGTTTACTACTCAGGCAGGGGTGGCAGGACAGGATACGGGCACAGGTAGGAGACAAACATGGGGATCGAACTCACAATCCAGTTCAGATCCTAACGTGTCGGGAGACAAAGCTAAGGGAATCGACTCAGTAGCGGCCGACTTGGAGAAGATGTCTGTGGAAGATCAGTCTCCAACTACAGGAGGCAATTTACCAAAAGCAAAGACTATTCCCAGTGAAACTGTATCTCAGGTTGAAGATGAGCTGATCCAGGCACCGGAAAATACTAGTTCAAACCTGAAGGGATCTAACTCTAACCAATCCCCTACACTCGATACTGCAGGTTCTCATTCCAAACCCCATGAAAGAAATGGCCCACCTATTGCTAGCCCAAAACCACCAGAAACCCCATCCACTCACCCAATTAATACCAAGACCAAAACATCCACAGGACCAACCCAAAACCAAAAAGAACCTGGGCCGAACCAAAATCAGATGCCACAGCCTAGACCCATACCTGACCAAATATCTACCTCTACTTTAGAGAAGAAGAGCACTCCTTTGCCTACCCAGACGAATACCTCTACCAACCACAAACCACCCATCACAGAACCCCCCTCAACTAGATTACATACCCCCGCAACTATACCCGAACAAACAACCAAGGCTGAATTAAATTCGAGCTCTCCTTTACCACAAGCCTCAATTAAGAATGATAACCAGTCAGACCCTCCCAACCTATCACCCATACTCAAAACTAAAGACGCCCAAATCAGAGACCCAACAGGAGAAGGGAAGGCGAGCCGATGGAAGAGACTGGCACGCAAAGCCGAGGATAAAAAACATGAACTACTGGCACCTATTGGGCAGAAGAGGGATCTGGGACTGGAGAAAAAGGGATTGGAAGAAGGTCTAGTATCAGGAACAAAGAAGGGTCGAAATGTCTTGGATGAACCAGCGGCGGAGACTGCGCAGCAGTCCCGCCGATCACCATGAATCTACTATCGTGGAACTGTTGCGGGCTTGGGAACCAGGCAACAGTTCGTGTCCTAAAGCGGTTAATCCGTGTTCAAGATCCTGGTATGGTTTTTCTTATGGAAACTCGTTTGAAGTCTTTTGAAGTTAATAGAATTAGAGATAGCTTAGGTTTTAATTTCAGTTTGTCAGTTGATTGTGATGGGGAGGGAAGACAGCGAAGTGGGGGAATATCAATGTGGTGGAGGGATCATTTGGTAGTCTCACTGAGAACCTGGAATCTACACCATATCGATGTAGAAGTGATGGGGGATGAATCGGAGCACTCATGGAGATGCACAGGTATTTATGGGTGGCCGGAATGGGAGAATAAAATCTTAACTTGGCAGTTATTACATAATCTGGGTTCGGGTCCGTCACTCCCATGGTTAGTATTTGGGGATTTTAACGAGATAATGTTTAATTCTGAAAAAGAAGGAGGGGTGCCCCGGGAACACCAATGGATGCAAAATTTTCATACTGCGCTGGACGAGCTTGACCTTGCTGACCTAGGGCATGATGGCAGTGTATTTACATGGACTAAGATGAGGAATGGGGAGATATGGATGAGGGAAAGGCTGGACCGTTTTGTGGCAAATACAGATTGGAAGGCACTCTTCCCACATTATAACGTTCGACACCTTATGAGGATTAGGTCGGATCACCACCCTATTCTGGTTTGGTTTGATAGACAGACCCAAACTGAAACTCCAAAGGTGAAGTTATTTAGATTTGAAGCGATGTGGGCAGGTTATCCGGAATGTGAAAGTGTGATTAGACAGGCCTGGCATTATAACCAGAACTCAGCACAAGCTTTTTCAGATTGTATCTCCAGGTGCGGAACTGCATTGAGTGCCTGGAACAAAGAATCTTTTGGGAATGTTTCCTCCAATATCCGTAAGATCTCGGATCAGCTTTCAAAGGCGCAGATTGCGGGTGAGGTAAGGCAGACTGTTGAGGAGTGTACTAAGCTTACAGAGGAGCTTGAGAACTTGTTGAGTGCCGAGGAGATGATGTGGAGACAACGGTCGAGAGTGCAGTGGATGAGGGAAGGAGATAAGAACACAGGTTTTTTTCATCGGAAAGCATCCCAAAGGCAAAAGCGGAATCTGATTAAAGGTCTCAAGGATGCAGAGGGTCGCCTGTACACCAATCACGAGGGGATTAGTCGAACAGCGGTGCAGTACTACCAGCGTCTTTTTACTTCATCCAACCCTAGTGAAGTCTCCAGAGTTACTGATTTGCTTGAGCCTCGGATAACTGAAGAAATGAACCGAAAGCTACTAAGACCATATACTCCTATGGAAGTCAAAGAAGCTCTGGGCCAGATGCACCCTACGAAAGCCCCCGGCCCTGATGGTATGCCTGCTCTCTTTTATCAATCTTTTTGGCATGTTGTTGGTCCGGATGTGCTAGATATAGTGTTAAATATTTTGAACAAGAAATTATCCCCGGCAGATATAAATACCACACACATTGTTATGATCCCCAAGATAGCTAAACCCCAACTCCCTGAACATTTTAGACCAATTAGTTTATGTAATGTTATTTTTAAATTAGTTACCAAAACAATTGCAAACCGATTGAAGTCTATCCTTCCACAGATCATTAGTCCTTCCCAAAGTGCCTTTGTTCCTGGTCGACTTATCACAGACAATGCTTTGGTTGCTTTTGAAACCTTCAATTATATGAAAAAAAAGAAATCGGGAAGGAGGGGTTATTTAGCCTTGAAACTAGATATGAGCAAGGCTTATGATAGGGTGGAATGGAGTTTTCTGGAGAAATCATTAAGTAGACTAGGCTTCCACTCGGATTGGGTTGAGCTGATAATGAGATGTGTCACTACTAGTTCGTTCTCTGTACGAGTGAATGGTGTACCTTCTATGTCTTTTTGCCCATCAAGGGGACTCCGACAAGGGGACCCTCTTTCACCATATCTTTTCCTGATGTGTGCAGAAAGTCTCTCAAATCTTATTACTATTGCAGAGAATCGTGGAGATTTACATGGGATTTCTGTATGTAGACGTGCACCCCCTATCTCTCACCTCTTTTTTGCAGACGATAGCATACTCTTTACAAGAGCAACTAACCAAGAGGTTGATGCTATACGGGGCATTCTGAATCTATATGAACTTTCTTCAGGACAAAAGATCAACTTCGAGAAGACTGAGATTTCTTTTAGCCGAAATGTGCCACAAGAGACACAAATCATGCTTGAGCAGATGTTAGGAGTTAAGGCAGTGGAATCTCACTCAAAATACCTAGGCCTTCCTATGGTTTTGGGTAAATCGAAGAAACAGGTCTTTTCACTAGTAAAAGATCGTGTATGGAGAAAGTTAAAGAGCTGGAAGGAGAAAACGCTTTCTATTGCAGGGAAAGAAGTCCTTATAAAGGCGGTAGCACAAGCTATTCCAACATACATCATGCAGTGTTTTGTGCTGCCTGTCTCGATCTGTCAAGAAATAGATAGCTTGATCTCACGGTTCTGGTGGGGTCAAAAAAGAGAGGAAAGACATATCCATTGAGTGAAGTGGAGTGCGCTATGTAACCAAAAGAAGAGGGGAGGTATGGGCTTCAGAGACTTGCAGTGTTTCAATCAGGCTCTCCTTGCTAAACAATGCTGGCGTCTTGTCCAAGATGATAGTTCTTTACTAGGGCGGGTCCTGCAAGCGAAGTACTTTCATCACAGATCTCTTTTACAAGTACAGAAGAATGGGGCACAGAGCTATACTTTTCAGAGTATCATACATGGTAAAGAATTGCTAGCGAAAGGACTTAGATGGCGTGTTGGAAGTGGAAGCTCAATTGCTATATGGAGTGACAAATGGCTGCTGAATAATGAAGATGGTCTAATCCACTCAACTCCGAGAGTGTTACAACCTGATGCTCGGGTGTGTGAATTGATCAACCAATATAATCGGTGCTGGCGAATGGAGGCTGTTAATCAGATTTTCTCTCAAGAGGAGGCCAGATTGATTACAGCAATCCCCCTAAGCAGACAGGTCATTCCAGACAAACTGATTTGGATCTTCTCAAATAATGGGGACTTTAGTGTTCGTAGTGCCTATTGGGTTGCTTTTGATGACAAGCATGGAGATATCGGGACAACTGGTCCAGCTACAAACACCCTGGATGTGAGCTGGGATGCAGTATGGTCCTTGAATCTACCACCAAAGGTCAAACATTTTTGGTGGAGAGCGTTAAGGAATATCTTGCCAACCAGGAATAAGCTGATTAGACGAGGTGTGAATTGTGAACCAGGTTGTGGCAGATGTAACAATGGTGATGAGACCCTGGATCATGTCTTACTTGAATGCCAGGTAACTAGAGAGATTTGGCAAAAGTCATCCCTTGCTCAGGTAGCTGCAAGTTTCTACTCTGGGAATTTTGTTTCCTTTGCTGATTTCTTGATCAAACAGGGTAGTGAGGAGACATTAGACATGGCCATTATGATTTGCTGGTCGGTATGGTATGCCCGTAACCAATGGTACTTTCAGGATAAAAAGATACCGGCGCAACAGGTGGTTGATATGGCATTTGCCACCAGATCAGCATTCATATCAGCACAAGATCCAATGACTAAAAAACAGGATGCGAATCATTCAAAGTCCTACTGGCAAGCACCCGAAGAGGGGATACTCAAACTAAATTGCGACGCAGGAGTCTTCGGGGAGAATTATGGGGGAGTTGGCTTTGTTGCGAGGGACCATGATGGAAGCATTTTAGCTGCAGGGCACTACCAGTTGCAGGGATGCTCATCCCCGGAGATTGCTGAAGCAAGAGCAGCTATCTTCACTCTGGAAAAAGCTGTTGAGTTGGGCTTTCAAGACATTATACTTGAATCAGACTGCCTCACTCTAATTCAGCACCTGAAACGACCAACCACTCCATTTTCTTATTTTGATGTTTTAGTTTCTGATATTCTGCAATTAGCTAGTAGTTTTAGAACAATCTCGTTTTCGCATGTGAAACGTGATGGGAATAAGGTGGCTCATGCCCTGGCACAATTGGCTAAGAGCACCAGTGAACTTTTCGTCTATGTTGAAGATGCCCCTGAAAGCATCTTTCACTTAGCGATACTTGATGTTTCTACATCTATAGTTTGATAATTGAAAAATCAAGCTTTACTATCAAAAAA